>JAAMXJ010000138.1:188153-220238 GCA_019693375.1 Asterochloris erici | reverse complement strand
GTCAGGCTGCTTTGCAGCAGCACTGGCGCCGTGAAGTTGGCGATGGCATTGACGGTCAAAAGATTTGAGCTGCTGGCGCCGATGGTGGTGTTGGACTGGACATTCAGCATGCTTGAGTGCAGTGTCGGCGAGTTGATGGTGAGGCCCACGCTGGTTCCAGCATTGCCAATAACAGTGGCGCCTGCATGAAATGCCACTGATGTTCAGACCATTGCAAGCAGAACGGCATGCCACCAAGTCGCTCCCATGAGGCTACCTGGAAAGCTGGGGCAATGTTGACAAAGGAGAGTCACTTTGTTTGCATCTGCTGAGCCTGGCATGCTGAGCATTGCTGCACACCTGTGGCTGTCAGGCTGCCCAGGAAGAGGGCGCTCCCTGTGACGGCGAGGGATCCCGCCTGAGTGGTTGGGGAGTAGATCGTGAGAGTGTTGGTAGTGCCGCTGGTGCCGAATGTGGCAGCACTGTACACTGTGAAGGGGGTGGTGGTGCCGGATCCGCTGCCAAAGGTGTTGCTGCCTGCAGCAGCACTTGACACGTATCGGGGTGATCTCCTGCCTCCCAAAGAGATGTGCCGCGCATGGCATGCAAGGTCTCAAGCAGGGAGGCGCACTTCAGGGTGATGTCTCAGTTGGGGCTCACCTGTTGCTGTAATGCCGCCTGTGCTTGTCAAGAGGCCAGCAACAGCTGCAGCTCCATGAGCTGTTAACGTGCCGGTGATGGCTGCAGTGCCGCCAAAGGCAGCTGCCCCTGCTACAGACAGAGCCTGTAGGCTGGTGCTGCCTCCGCCAGATGCCACTGTGATGCCACCTGATGACACTGCCAGCCCTGATGATACTGTGACAGCACCTGCAGGTTGACGAGGGGCGCAGTCACCCTGTGCAGCACCACTAGCTGCTGCCATGAGGCACACTGACATATAGGTCCTGGAAATCTGGGAGCATGTCCCACACACACCTGCCAGAGCTGTGGCGCCACTCACTGCCAGGCCTCCTGACGCTGTCAGCAGTCCAGCAACGCTCAGATTGCTGCCAGTGGCAGCAGCTGCCAGAACAAGCAGGGTGTTGCTGCTGCTGGCGCCCAGCACTGTGTTGCCCTGCACAGTCAGGCCTCCTGACAGGTTGAGGCTGGCGGCTGTCAGGCTGCTCTGCAGCAGCACCGGTGCTGTGAAGTTGGTGACGCCATTGACTGTCAGCAGATCGGAGCTGCTGGCGCCAATGGTTGTGTTGGCCTGCGCATTGAGCGCTGCCGCAATGGTGGTGGGTGAGTTGATATTCAGGGAAGAGTTGCCTGTGGTCCCGATGGTGGTGGTCCCTGCAGCCACAGTGACGACACACATGGCAAGCAAGGTCAAGCTGGGGCAGCTCCTGTTTAGCCACGGTCATCTACACTGGCCCTGAACCCCCATGCTGGAAAACATGGTAACTTTTGCCTGTCTTGGGAGGGAATTCGAGTTCGGGCTCACCTGTTACAGTCATGCCGCCTGAGGCTGTGACCAACCCTGCAATGGCTACAGTGCTTGCTGCTGTCACAGGGGCCTGCAAAGCTGTGGTAGAAGCCACACTGAGGGTGTTGCCGCTGCTGCTGCCCAGATTGACATTGCCGGTTGCTTGCAGCGCTCCTGTGATGCCCACAGTGCTGCCGAAGGTGGCTGCCCCTGCTGCTGACAGGGCCTGCACGCTTGTGCTGCCCCCGCCAGACGATACTGTGATGCCACCTGACGACACCGTGAGTCCCCCAACTAGAATGGAGACGGCGCCTGCGCAGAGGAACAACAAGGTGGACACACAGGTTTGTAGCTTGCCTGCAGCTTGGCAGCATGGGGACAGCCCTGACCTGCCATCGCTGCAGCAGCAGACTTGCTCACCTGACATTGCTGAGGCTCCAGTCACGAACAGGCCGTTGCTGGCAGTGAACAGACCAGAGACTGTGAGTGTGCTGGCTGCTGTGGCAGCAGCAGCAATGGCCAGGGTGTTGCTGCTGCTGGATCCCAGCGTGGTGTTGCCCTGCACTGTGAGGCCCCCTGAGAGCGTCATGCTGCTGGCGGTCAGGCTGCTTTGCAGCAGCACTGGCGCCGTGAAGTTGGCGATGGCATTGACGGTCAGAAGATTTGAGCTGCTGGCGCCGATGGTGGTGTTGGACTGGACATTCAGCGTGCTTGAGTGCAGTGTCGGCGAGTTGATGGTGAGGCCTACGCTGGTCCCAGCATTGCCAATAACAGTGGCACCTGCATGAAATGCCACTGATGTTCAGACCAGTGCAAGCAGAACGGCACGCCACCAAGTCGCTCCCATGAGGCTACCTGGAAAGCTGGGCCAATGTTGACACAGGAGAGTCACTTTGTTTGCATCTGCTAAGCCTGGCATGCTGAGCATTGCTGCACACCTGTGGCTGTCAGGCTGCCCAGGAAGAGGGCGCTCCCTGTGACGGCGAGGGATCCCGCCTGAGTGGTCGGGGAGTAGATTGTGAGAGTGTTAGTAGTGCCACTGGTACCAAATGTGGCAGCACTGTACACTGTGAAGGGAGTGGTGGTGCCAGACCCGCTGCCAAAGGTGTTGCTGCCTGCAGCAGCACTTCACACGTGTTGAGTTGAGCACCTGCCTCCTAACGATATTGCCGTAAATGGCTTGCAAGTTTTCAAACGAGCAGGCACACTTCAGGGTGATGTCTCAGGTGGGGCGCGCCTGTTGCTGATATGCCGCCTGTGCTTGTCAAGAGGCCCACAACAGCTGCGGCCCCATTGGCTGTGAGCGTGCCGGTGATAGCTGCAGTGCCGCTAAAGGTGGCTGCCCCTGCTACAGACAGAGCCTGTAGGCTGGTGCTGCCGCCGCCAGATGCCACTGTGACGCCACCTGCTGACACTGCCAGCCCTGATGATACTGTGACAGCACCTGCAGGTTGGCAAGGAGCGCAGCCATTCTTTGCAGCACCACTGGCTGCTGCCATGGGGCACACTGACACATAGCTCCTGAACATTTGAGAGCATGTCTTACACACACCTGCCAGAGCTGTGGTGCCATTCACTGCCAGGCCTCCTGACGCTGTCAGCAGTCCAGCAACGCTCAGATTGCTGCCAGTGGCAGCAGCTGCCAGAACAAGCAGAGTGTTGGTGCTGCTGGCGCCCAGCACTGTGTTGCCCTGCACAGTCAACCCTCCTGACAGGTTGAGGCTGGCGGCTGTCAGGCTGCTCTGCAGCAGCACCGGTGCTGTGAAGTTTGCAACAGAGTTGACAATGAGGAGGCTGCCGCTGCTGTTCCCAATGGTTGTGATGCTTCCCTGAGCAGCAAAGGACGCTGTGATGGTGGTGGGGGCATTGACGGTCAGGGCTGTGCTTGTCCCTGAGCCAATGGTCGTGGCGCCTGCAGGACACAGGTGCCTCCCACTTCCCGAGCTCAACTTTCATGTCCACCAAGGCGATGCACAGCGGCCACCTCTTTGCACAGCAGTATCATGCAGGCATGCAGCATGGCAGCGCAGCCCTCTGCCTGCTCTGGCCAGAATTGCACGTCAGGCAGGGGCTTGAATATTGGTGCCAGGCCAAACAGTCACTGGCACAATTGACTGGCCTGTGAAGGTTGCCGGTGAGTTTATGAGGAGGGTGTTGGCAGTGCCAGCCTGTCCGATCTGGACCGTTGAATACACAGTGAAGACGGCACTGCTGCCAGAGCCACTGCCAAAAGTGCTGGCACCTGTATGAGGATCTCAAGGGGTCAGCAGGCACAGCCGCTAAGCTTCAGCAGGCCTTTGCCACTTTGGCCCAGCCTGTGAGTACGCGCTCCCACCTGTGGCTGTCAGTGTACTGGTCAGGGTCATGGGCGAGTTCACATTGAATGCTGTGGTGGTGCCTGCTGTGCCCACAGTGGTAGCACCTGCAGCATGTGCCCTTGCGAAGTGAGTCAAGCAGGCGACATGAGAACATGGCCGTTTGAATGACTCACCCGTGAAATTGGCTGCACCAGTAAATGAGCTGGCGCCAGCGGCTGACAGAGGCCCCGCCAGAGTGGTTGGGGAATAGATGAGAAGGTCAAAAGCTGACCCATTTTGCCCGAATTGTGCAGTCGAATAGACTGTGAACGCAGAAGTGCTGCCTGAGCCTGCTCCAAATGTGTTTGCGCCTGCAGCATCTCCAGACGCGGCAATGATGACTTGGCAAGCTCCCACAGAGGCAGGGTCACACCAAGAGCTTGCCTGTTGCTGAGAAGCTGTTGGTGAAGCCAGCTGGGGCATCAACTGTCAGAGGAGTGGTGGTGCCAGCAGTCCCAATCGTGGTGGGCCCTGCAGGTACAGTCTTGAAGCGTGAGTCCCCGGTTGTGTGTGCAAAATGAGACCGCCAGCCCTACCACTGCTGTCACCTGTGAGCGTGGCTGAGCCAGAGACAGCCAGCGCCCCAGCCTGAGTGGTCGGCGCATTGATGACAAGTGCATTGGATGTGCCCGGGGTGCCCACTTGGGCAGCGCTGTAGACGGTGAAAGCTGCAGCGCTGGCAGGCCCGCTTCCAAAAGTTGATGTTCCGTTTGCCACAAACGCATCTGCATGGGGACGTTCCCTCAGTGGCAGGCCTGCAGGCTGGGATCCTGTCTGACGGGGAGGCACCAAGCGAGCGGGCCCAGCGCCAGCATGTTTGGAAGTGCCTGATTGCGGACCCCGGCAAACTCACCAGACATGCTGACTGGCGATGTGAATGCAGCGGTCGCGTTCACACTGAGCAAACTTGATCTGCTGGTGCCCAAGAAGGCGCTGCTGGCAGCGATGAAGCTCCCTGACACATTGGTGGTGCTGGTGAAGCTTGCTGGGCTGCTGACAGCCAGACTGGTGCCCTGAATCAGCGTGGCACCCGCTGCAGTCAGGCCGCCCGAGGCTGTGAGCAGCCCACCCACTCCCACTGTGCTGCTGGCCAGCACTGGAGCCTGTAGGGTTGCTGTTGCAGCCATGGTCAAGCTGTTGTTGCTGCTGACACCAATGGAGACATCCCCCTGTGCTGTAAGGGCGCCGCTGACCCCCACGGAGCTGCTGAAGGTGGCTGCCGGGGCAACGGCCAGCCCCGTGCCTCCAACGGCAGTGGTGCCTCCGGTCACAGAGAGCCCCCCTGCAGCTGTGAGCACACCCACCACAGAGGCTGCTGCCTCAGCTGCCAGAGCACCGCCCACCGCCAAGGTGGCCCCAATGGCAACAGGTGCCTGGAAACTGGAGGTTGCCAGCACTGTCAGGGAGCTGGTACTGACGTTGCCTATCCTGCTGCTGCCGTCCACCTCCAAGTTGCCGCTGAGGCTGAGGCTGGTGGTGTTGATGACTGTATTTTGAATGGTAGTAGTGACGATTGGAGCCAGGAAATGAACCTGACTGCAGGCAAACCAGAGCATCGATTCTGCTTGAAGCTGGAAGCAGATGAGTCTGGACACTGCCTTTTCCAATGCAAACATACCTATACACGTTCAGGATTGTGCTGCTGTTCAGGCCAATTGTTACGTTGCCGGTGTAGTTCACTGTGCTGCTGAAGACTGCTGGAGATGCTACACTCATGGCACCTGCAGATGGAGATGCTACCTGACAGGCCGCTGCCATGTCCAGATGCAGAGTGCACTGCATTCATTGGTGGGAAGGACCTGCCTGTAAAAGTGGATGGTGAGTTGACCAGAAGGGGGCTGCTTGTCCCGTATGCGCCAATCTGGGAGCTTGTGAATATGGTGAAGTCTGCACTGCTGTTGCTCCCAGTGCCAAAGGTAGCACCTCCAGTCACTGCCAAGCCACCTGCAGCAGCAAGGTTCACCAGCGTTCCACCCATGGCCGCTGCTTGCAGGCATAGTTGTCATGCGACAGCATGACAGCACCCCAGACTGTCAATGAGATATAGGCGTGCCAGAGAGGCTTGACCGCAAAAGGACGCTTGACGGTAGACATTCCCAGGCCCAGCAGTGTTGGCCTGACCTGAGAAGGTGGCAAGGCCGGAGGCATTCAATGCCTTGAAGCCTGCAGGCCCTGCCACTGCTAGCGCGTCTTGCAGCAGCACTGACGAGATGAAGCTGCTGGTGGAGTTGACCACCAAGCTGTCGCTCCTGGTGGCCCCGATGGTCACCAGCGGTGCATTGACTGCGAGGCTGGTGCTGTTGCGGGAGCTGTTGCTGGAGCCTAGTGTGACTGGGCCCTGCATCTGAGCTCCTGACTGGAAGGCTGCCGGTGCAGCCACCGTGAGCGAAGCGTTGCCGCTGGCAGCCCCCAGCACTGTGGTGCCCAGCACAGTCAGCTGGCTCATTGTGGCTGGCCCAGTGACCACCAGAGTAGCGTTGACCTGGAGCAGGCTGCTGTCATTGCTGCCCAGTTGGGCACTGCCAGCAGCTGTGAACAGGCTGTCAGCCACCACAGGGCTCAAGAAGGTGGCCGAGGCTGCCACTTGTAGACTGTCCGCTGCTGAGCTTCCCAGGACGGCTCCCTTTTGGGCTGTCACCTGCTCCTGCAGCTGGACTGCAGCCTGGAAGGTGGCTGGGGCAGCCACAGTGAGAGTTGAGTTGCTGCCAGCAGTGCCCAGCACTGTGCTGCCCTGCACTGTGAGCTGGGCTGCTGTGAGCTGGGCTGCTATGATGGGGGCAGTCGCCAGCACTGTAGCGTTAATGAGCAGCAGGTTAGCAGGGTTAGTGCCTATGGTGGCATTGCCTGCCACCGTCAAGCTCCCCTGAGTGTGCAGCGGGTTGAGGAAGAATGCTGAGGCTGCCACAATCAGGCTGTCGTTGCCGGTGCTGCCCAGCACCGCGCCACGCTGGGCATACAGGGTGTCCTGCAGCTGAACCTGTGCCTGAAAGGTGGACGGTGCGACGACTTGCAGGGAGGCATTCCCACCCCCTGTGCCCAGCTGAGTTGGGCCCAGCACAGTAAGCTGCCCAGTTGTGGTGTTCTGAAGGTCGGCGCTGCCTGCTGTCAGATTGCTGGAGCCGAGGTCGATTGGCCCAAAGCCTGCATCGACAAGTAGCAGTCTGCAGGCAAGCATCCAGGCAACATGGCAGACTGTGGACACTGACTCCAGGCCTCAGGGAGGTAGCAAAGCAGCAGGGACCTCTGCAATGATGGCAGACCTTGAACAACGCTGCCGCTCTTGAGGGCTCCCACGTCAGTAAGGAGGGCAGTGTTAATGCTGAGCGTGCCATTGGCAGCCAGGGCCAGAGGCTGCGCTGCTGCCACGGCCACTGTTCCACTGCTGTCTGGCAACGCAATGGTGTTGTTTTGTGTTGGTCCTGTGACCAGGCTGCAGATCACACGAGGACAGCTTTTCGGAAAGCGCCAGCCAGGCGGGCTTGCTGGGGGCTCATGTGAGGCAGGCCTTGGGTGCTCAGAGCAGGTCTGTGTGCTGAGAGCAAGCCCGTCTTCTCAGCTCAGAGCGCCTCACATGTTGGTCGTTTGTCCAGTGCTGGCTGCACCTCCAAGTCGAAAAGGAATCAAATTCTGGATGATGCCGGTGAAGGAGGTGGGGCCATTCAGGCTGCAGTTTTAGCAGTCACCCTGCTCATGGAATGGCACACAGGTGGGGAAGGTAATGGCAGATGCACATGCAGGAATGCTGACTTACAAAACACTGCTGTAAAACTGTGTGATGCTGCTGTTCCCTGCATCTGACGTCTGGTTGCCAGGCAGGCCCAGGCGCAGGTTGCCAGTGATGTTCACTGTGGTTGCTGAGATTAGCTCAATGCCAGCTGTGCCTGCACAGCAGCTTTCACCTTTCCTGTCTGGCAAGTAACGGCTTGGTCAGAGCATGTGAGCGGCTCTGTTGCAGTCCCTGTCTTAGGCCAGACAAGACGGGTGATGCTGGTCTCCCACCTCCATTCAGACTAATGGAGGCGCCTGCATCATTGGGCGGGCCGAGCACAATGGAGGTGTTGCTGGCCCCTGTCCCGTGAAGAGTTGTGGTGGTTGGAGTCACACTGAGAACGGAGGAGTTGCCCTGCGCCAGTAGGATCTGGGAGCCTCCCTCCAGGCTGTAAAGGGTGACTGGGTTGGCTGGTGGCCCTAGCTGGATACCTGCTGAATTCTGCAGAGGCAGGTCAGAGGGTGCTCCAGTTCAGAAAGGCAGCAGCAATTATCTGGTTGAGTGCAAGGAGTACTTCAGGTCGCTAGTGCGTCAGCAAAGTTGCAGGCCTGCACATTGTGCTTGATGTGCATGAGGCAGTCTGCTTCACTCTTGAGCAGCAGATGCACTGCGCCAGCATCAAGGGTTCAAGATCGGGAAATGTGTGGGGTGCCTTCGCTCTTGAAGCCCAAGCAAGGCGTTTTGCCCACCGTGGAGCTGCCTGCATCTATCTGCATGACTGTGTCGTCCTGCCCGTTGCCCTGGATGCGCAACCCCACCAGACCAGAGGAATTGGGTATAAGGGCGGCGGTTGTGTTCACAACTGTGGAGTTCACTGCACGGCCGACCATTGTGCTGTGTGAGCCTTGGGGCCAGACAGCTACTTTATGCACAGCAGACTGTGGCAACCCACCATTTTGCAGAAGTTTTCTGGTAGTTGTCTGGGCTGGGGAGGGTGTGGCTGAGGCCTCAGCAAATGGCTGAGCGTACACTGTCAGAAGGCCGTACACGCTGAGGTTGACTGATTGTTGCACTGCATTGCTGTCACAGTCGTCAGCCAACATTGGCAGGCATCACCTCCACTGGTGCTGAACATGCCACGAGCATGTATGCGCAGGGACAGGGCTCTGCTTTACCTGAGCCAAAGGTGAGGTTGCCCCCCTGCTGGGCCAGGGCCAGCTGCTTGCTGTCTATGCTGAGCAGACCACCAGATTGAGCATGAAGTTGGCTGTGGGGTACAAAAGCGCCATCCACATAGCTGCATGGCAAGGTTGCATGAGCCTGATTTCCTGCAGATACAGGGAAGCCAAGCCCCAGCGACGCATGCAGGCTCAAGCATCTGTGGGCTCCTCTCGCCGGCCTGATGCATGGTGGCATGCTGTTCGCGGCAGCATGGTGCCTTGCAAGCAGTGCAGGTGGCGCAGCCTGGCGCAAGACAGGCCGAACAGCAACCTGGGGCCTTGCCTGCCGAAAGACAAAATCTCATCGCCCTCCCCGGATCCTGCACCGCTGGCTGAGTGGGAGGCCAGGCGCACGTGTGCCAGTGGAGCTGCTGCCTGCCTGCAACCCAGCACACCACAGCACCTTGCTGTGAGGCACTCTGTGATTCATGTGCAATCCAGCTCAGCTGAAGGACGCAGTCCGAGTGCACGCCGCTGCACACTACAGCGCCCCCGTGAAGCAGTGCAGTGAAGGCACCACAGCACCCATTTGTGAGGCTGTGTGAACGTGGTTTCCCCCGCACAATGTGCAGCAAACACTTGCCCTGACTTCAGGAACTGGACAGGGTTGGAGCTGCTGGGGCTGCCATACACTTCCATGACCGAGCTGATGTCCAGGTGGTCTGGGCTGGTGGCCATGTGGTAGCGGAAAGATGTCAGCCACATGGCAGCAGCTAGTATGAGTCCGGCATGGATCACCAGCACCAGCAGCGCTCCTAGGGCCTGCAGGGCAGGGCAGGGCAGGGCAGGCCTCAGGGTGAGGCAGCATTCCCTGCCTGTCCTCTGGGCCAGCACCAGCCACAGCATGCTGCAAGAATGGTGGCTGCATGCCTCCCTGGATCCGTGACGTGCGTCAGGGGTACACCACATCCAGTCAGTCACAGCCTCAAGCGTGATCAGGGTGGCTGGTGCTGCAGGACGCACCAGGAGGCCCCACTTGCCAATGCGCCGCCAGGGCATGCCTGACAGCCTCTGCCCCCCTCGCTGCCCAGGACGCTCTGAATCTGCATGTGGCGCATGTGCACGCCGCTGCGCAGCAGCAGGAGCTGCCTGCTCACTGGGCCTGCAAAGCACCTCACATCAGGCAATGCAGGCTTACAGATGAATCATGGTACTATGCAGGCCATCCATAAAGGCATGTACCTCTTGGGGGTGGCAGCAGTCTGTTCTGTGTCCCTGCTGGCTGCTTTGACAGCTGCAGGTTTCTGCTTGGACACCTTTCTCTGAGGCTGCACCACCTCGGGCTCCTCTGGCTGCTCATATCGCGGCCTGGTTTTCCTCAGCAGCACTGGCTGACCACCCAGTTCGGCATCATTGCTTTCATCTGGGGTCCCAGGCAGAGACCCCTCCTGCATACATGCCAGCCAGCCAATCACTTGAAAGAACAGAAGCCTCCTCCCTGGATCAGCCTACTTGCCTGGTCCTCAGATCGCTGCATGTGTAGATGGGCAATCAGTCTTCACAGAATGTCGACTTGCTGAGCTGCAGCTCCGGGGGGTATCTCCAAAAGGGCAGCATTCCAACGGCTGCGTTCATGCGTTGACCAGCGTCAGCAGGACTCTGAAACCAACTCTCCTGCAGGAGCCAAAGTATGCATCGAGCCAGCCCTGATCAGAGGGAGGGGCAGCATGAGCCTGAGAGATCTGGTAATAGGGCAGGGTTGTGCACCTGACGCAGGAGCTGGCACCAGCAATGGCAATCCCCTGGGTGCCTTGGCCTCCAGTCTGCTTAGCAACAAGAATAAACATGGAGAGCAGATGGTCCATCAAGGCTTGGCTGGGCTCAGCACACAGCAAGGCCTGCACAGTGCAGCCTCTGCAGACAACCAGCGGGTCCGCACCCGCGCTGAGATGCTTGCCAGGCACACGATGCCTGGTGAGCTGTTCAGATTGGTCGGGGATGTCATGTCCAGTCGCTCCGCTATGCACGTTGCCCACACCTGACAGTCTGTTGCCTGCTGCAGAAGCATCCCCGGAGATGCGCCAACACCAGGTGGATGCTCTGCTGCGCGCGCTGCAGCTAGATGGGAACAGTCCTGCTGATGAGCTGAAGTATGAGCAGGTACGCAGCGATGCTGCCCGCCTCTGTCAGGGCCCTGGCCTGCGACCTCGCCAAGCAGCCCTCTCAGGACTCCAGAATTTTCCTGCAGTTTCTGGGGCCAGCCAGCAGCAGGGGCCAGCATGCAGGCCCTGTGCCTGGCTGGGATGCTGCAGGGTCCGGCCCAAGCGGTGCTTACCTGCAGCAGCCACAGGTGGCCCCTCCCCACTGGGCTCTGGACGGCAGCCTGGCTCAGCAGCGGCAGCAGGCAGCCCTCCATCCCCAGCGCCGGCAGACCCCCATGCAGGAGCTGGTGACCAACCCCTGGGCCGATGAGTTTGCCAGGATGAACTCTGCCCAGCTGCGGGCCGGTGCGGCAGCGCACTCACAGGCAGGCTGGGCCCACGACTTTGCCCTGGAGCAGGGCAGGCTGCAGCCGCGCACGGCAGAGCCCTTGTGGCCAGCGCGGGCCCCGGCGTCATGGCCTGCCGGCAACCCTGCCCAGCTGCAGCCTCGTGGGGGACAGCTGGGCACTGCCGGGCCACCACAGGCGGGTGGCCACCCCCAGGCCCCCTGGGTCTCTGAGTTCCTGAAGCACGGGGCTCAGCATGCACAGCAGGGGCCCCAGCAGCCTCTGCTGGGTGCAGCCTGGGCAGAGGAGTTCCGGGAGGCCGGGGGTGCCCAGTGGGCGCACGACTTCCAGGCCGAGCAGCGGCAAGCCCACACTCCCGAGCAGCTGAAGCAGCGGCGAGGGCCTCAGGCAGATGACCCGCTGGAGGATCCGTCTGCCCCCTCCTGGGTCAGGCAGTTCAACGAAGAGATGCTCCACCCGACTGCAAATGCTTGCGGGGGTGGGTGCCCCATGTTGCAGACCATTCAAGAGCTTTGTGTGGTTGCAATGTTGGAAACTGACTGCCACACTGACAGCTGGCAGTCACAGGCCACCAGATTGTCATGTCTTGGTGCAGCCAGCTTGTTCAACAAAAAACAAACAACAGATTCCTGCTTACTTCCTAGAGGTCCCAAGTGTTGGCTCAACAGCATGGCACGCCTTTGTTGTTCTGCGCAGAGCAGCAACCTCTCCCATGGCTCAGGTCGTCCTCGGCACTGAGCCAATTGCTCTGCCTGCAGTGGACCTCGATGCGCTGGAGCGAGACATGAGGCTGACTCCTGCCGCCGGCAATCCGTTCACCAGCCACGCAGCACCTCTGCAGGAGGGCAGGCGCCTGGCAGCGCAGGGGCAGCTGGCACAGGCCTGCCTGGCCACCGAGGCTGCTGCCAGGGTGAGCCCCTGCACTGTTTCATGCGGCTAGCAGTTCTGAGCTTTGTCTGCCAGGAGGTCGGTCACTCTGAGCTGTCAGGGGCAGCCCTCAATGGTGGAAGCTGGCTGTACTGCTCCATGTGCCGGCCAGCCAGAAGGCACAAGGCAACCCTCTCTGCCATGAAGGAGCTCTCACATGCCATTCATCTCTGCAGATCGCCCCCAGCCATGCGGGGGTGTGGGCACTGCTGGGACGCTGCAGGCTGCAGGCCGAGCTCCACACCCTGGCAGTGCCGGCGCTGCAGCGTGCCGCCCTGCTGCAGCCCGGCGACGAGCAGACCCTGTGGCTGCTCATCCAGGCGGCTGCTGCTGCAGGGCGCAAGGCAGACGCCGTCGAGGCCATCGAGCAACTCACTGCCCTGCTGGAACACAACATTGATGCCCCGGGCGGCGGGCGGGCGCTGGATGCACGCCTGGAGGTCGGCCCAGGCTGACCCTTTCTGTCTGCTTCCCAAACCCCACATGCTGCGTGTGCGGGAAGTGTTGATGTTACAGCGGGCACTGGCAAACCTCAGGTCGGGTCGAGCCGTTGCTGTGAAGGGCTGCAGGACTCCTTGCGCATGCTGCGCTTGCAAAAAGGGCTCCATGTGGCAGGTGTGACGCTGCCTGGACCCCTTTGGCTGGAGCTGGGCAGATTCCTCCCTGTGTGCCCATGTTGTGATCACCTGCTTCCACAAGCAGACGTCCAGTGCGCTCTATCATAGAGAGGCCTGCTGGCGCTTTGGGGCAAGTATCCGTGCTTCAAGGTGACGGTGTGGGCCCAAGTGGTCGCTTGAGTGCTCCACCGCACAATGCCACCGCTAGCATTTTGAAAAATTTGCAGACTGGCTGAGTTGGATGTGTTGTGTGCAGGCCCTTCATGCCCTGATGAAGGAAGACACAGACGTTCTGTGCATGCTGGGCATGCTCAGGATGCTGCAGGACAAGCATGAGAGCGCAGCGGACGCCTTTGCTGCTGCGGTGCGCCTGTCGATGGTGAGTACCTTCAGGTGCTTGCTTCCGATGGTCTGCCTGTTGTGCCATCACTGGTTCCATTGGCACGACAGATGCACTCTGCCAGAGCCTGCAGCGCTGCACTGTGCTCACGGCCTGAGACAGGCATGCTGTGCAGGATGCTCCCATGCTGGCGCAGCTGGGCCACGTTCTGCTGAAGATGGGCAGACACAGTGAGGCTGAGCGCTGCTTCTCAGCAGCTGTCAACACTCAGCCAGAGCATGCCACTGCCTGGGTTGGCCTGGGACGTGCCATTGGCGCTTCAGGTATGGACCACTATCACACAAAACGGCATGTCATCAAGGATCACAAAGCCAGTCAATCTGATGTGCGGCACCAATGCTGTGTCCGCCAAGAGCCTGTGTTGACTTGGCAGGTGACCGCTGCAGGCGACTCCATGGGCGCCGTGAGGAGCTATGTGAAAGCCCTGACGCTGCAGCCCAATCAGCAGAGCACCTGGGACAGTTTAGCCATTGCTTGCACCGCCACAGGGGACTTTGGCCTTGCTGACAGCGCAGACCACCATGACCTTGCAGCTTTCAGAAGACAGTTTGTGGCTTGAGCACGATCTCTTGAATCATGGCACCACATCTAGATCTCAAAGATCATCTTCGTGAATTCATGGTCAAACTTCCAGGCTGTCGGAGATTTGGTGTCGGAATTGCAAAGGAGCGCTGTGGGCCTGGTACGCAGGTGGGCTCCGACCTGCATCTGCATAGGTGGCCCTGCTTTGACTGTCTGTACTGCTGCTGACCTGGAATTGAAGGGATGACCCCCTGTAATTTGCGGCACACATGCTTGCCCAGGGTACAGGTAAGTCAGAACATCGCCTCCCATCAGCGTGACAATTGCATGTGTGTGCACTGCTGCCCTGCTCCCACCCGGCAGCCTGCAGTACAATGGTATTGCCTCCTCCTCCGCCCTTTCTTGCCGGCATACAAACCCTGCTCGCAGTCCGGCTTCCAAAATTGCTGCTTTGGAACAGCGTGCCGCCTTGCAAGCGGCCCTTTTTCCTCGTCCTGACGCTGTCTGCATGCCCTTGCCCCCCAGGTCAGTGCTCGGCCACAAGATGAGCCGTGACGCCGCAGCCTCGGGCGGCAGTGAGCTGGGCTCGGGTGTGGGGTGTACACCTGCTGGCTTGCCTGGGCGCTGCCAGGCCCATGCTGCCCTGAGCGAAGGGCCCAGCAGCGGCCCCCAGGATGAGATGGCGGCCTGCACCTACACCAGCACCCTGCTGGGGACTGCGCTGCCGCTGGGCTTCCTGCCATGCTTCTCCCAGGTGTGCTCTGGTCTCAAGGAATCTGATGCGCTGGCCGCAGCGTCGATCTCCCCCCCCCCCAGCTGTGCAGGCGTGAAAGCCAGAGGCATGCGCAGCCTGGATGCCTGCCACAGGTGCCAGGTGCCTGCCATCATTGCAGACCCCTCGACACCACCTGTGCTCAAGACTTCAGCCAGCAGCTCTCTCTGCCTGCGTGCCTGGAGTCCTCCGGCACCAGGGCAGCGCATGCCAGCTGTCATCCTTGTCACCATTTTGTGCTGCATGCTGCGAGCTGCCGCATGCCTTGCTGTGCTGGCCTGAGCCTGGCGCAGAGCACCAAATGACTTGTGCAGGCCATGTGCTGTGTCTATGGCAGCAGGCTCCACTGCCTCCTGCAGGGGAGTGCTGCCACAGGGTGTGTTGACCTGCCATGCGCAAGCAGTGCTCAGCTGAGCCCTCTGCCTGCCCTGGGAACGACTGTTGCCGCTGGGGCACACCTGCCACTCTGGCAGTACCCAGCAGGTTTGCTGCTCTGCAGGACCCTGCTGCTGCCGGAGGCATTGAGCTGCCCTCTCTGGAGTCGCTTGCGGTGCCCCCTTCCTTTACGGGCACCAGTTTGCCCACCATCAGGACAGGGGCTGCCCACCCAGGCAGCTTGTCAACCTTTATGTCTCCTGCTGGTGCGTGGAGATGTGCCTGACCCACCCAGATGGGCACTCCTGGTCTTTTAAGAGGTGCTGAAGGCCCCATTAGAAGTGGAAAACGGCTGCCTGTTGCCAGCACCTGCTGTGAGGACTGGCCCCAAGGTGGAACATTCCCATGCTCAGCAGCCCTGCAACCTCGCACCACACCACTAGCGGCACAATGCGATGTGGTGTGAGCGCCACCGTTGTAAGGACAGCTCTGCAGATTGCTGTTGCTTGAAAAATTTGCGGTAAACCAAATGGGATACCTCCATCTCACATCTGCGAAGCTACATCAGCAGCCCCTGGCAGAATGTTGAGGGTCACTGCATGTCTTGTCCATGTACTGTGCAGTGCACCATCCACATCATTCTCTCCCCTGCTGTGCAGCAGGCATGGGTACCATTCCCGCCTGGACAGAGTCTGAGCTGCTTGAGCCCTGCACGCCGATCAATGCCCCGCCCGGCATCCTGCTGCAGCAGCAGCTGCGCGGGTTCCCTGACCAGGGAAGTGCTACCCTGGGGCTGGCAGGGACGCTGGCAGAGGGCATGATGTGCACGGAGTGCCTCCAGGTGGGAGGAAATGGGCTTTGCTGGGTGCTGTTGGATGGCATGCTGGCCCTGCCAGCTGCAGGGAATGGCCCCTCGACACGGTCTGCAGCTGGCAGGAGCCTTGTCAGATGGCATGCCGCAGTCCCTGGAGAAGTGGGGCCTGCTTCGTGGAAGGGACCTGGTTCATGGCATGCTGCCTGACTTGGGCTGTCTGGGGTGCTGACACAAGGCTGCCCAGTGAGTGGCAGTTGAAGCTCTGCTGTGCCAATGTCAGAATCGTTGTCAGGGCTGACGTGTTGGCCCAGCAGCCGAGTACACAGTCTGACCAGAGGGTCATGCATGTGCTGTCATCATCTGAAGGGCCCGAGGCTGGTGGCCGCACCATGCAGCACTGAATGCTGCCAGTCATGCATCACGGGCGGCGTGTGCCCTGCATCTCTCCTGTGCTTGTGCCCTCGGCCTTGTCCTGCGCCACGAGTGTGATGTGCACTCATCTGTCAGGCAAGCACGCACTGTCCTCATGCACTGTGGTGTGCTGCTGTGAGCCCCTGCTGCGGCAGAGCAGACCCAGCGGCGACTGGTGTCCTGCCTGCAGGTGCCCTGCCGCTCCAAATGCGCAGGACCATGCAGCCCCCACACGATGCAGAGCAGTGGGCTGCTGCCACTCGACTGCAGGGTATGCCTGAAGAACGAAGGTGCGCTCTGCTTGAGTCTCCTGACCTCTTCTCAACTGTCCTGGCAGTTCTTTGCGCAGCGCGGCGGGGCTGAAGATGCCGTCTGCTCTTGCAAGTGCCTCTGCTTGTTCCAGTATTGCCCTGTGATAGGCGTGGACAAGTGCCAAGCATTCTGTTCAGCCCTCTGCCAGCTCAGCACCACCCAGGGAGCACTCCTGGGCCATCAAGACACAGGGCATCCGCGCTTCACGGCTGGTGCCTACCTTCAGCTTGTCCTGACGACAATCTGGTGCACTGCCCTGCTCTCTGGCACACACTGGTGTGCAGGCTCATGCTTGTCACTTACGCTGGCCTCTGTCATGCAGCTGGCTCCGCGATGGGGGGCGATGCAGCCGCCACTGAAGAGGCCTGGGCTGAGCAGGAGGACTCTGACCACTCCCGCGCTGGGGCCAGGAGTGTAGCAGACGCAGGTGGACTGCACCCATGCCCACGCTGTGCTGCCAAGCGATCACAAGCAGCCTGTAGCGAGCAGGCAGATGCAGATGGGCTGCACCAATGCCCCCACTTTGCTTCCCAGCAAAGGTGGGCAGTCTGCATGAAGTCGTAGGCACGCCTGGGCCCCGCTGCCTTGCAGGTGACCTCCGCTGGTTTGAACATGGCCTTCCAGTTACCAAGGGCATTTTGCCACCCAGGGCAGTTGTGACACATCTGGCCAGCACCATCTGCGTGCAAACCCAAGGAATCCAGCGCTGTTGCTGAGGTGCAGCACAGGGGCACACCTGGCAAGCCACGACTGTGACTGACAGACACTTGGCCGCCCCCCTGCAGGTGCAGCACGTGCAGGGCTGCGCGAGGTGCGCGGTGTTGGAAGCACCAACGTTGACATCGGCAGGGAGCTGAGCGCTCTTGGCACCCCTGCAGGTGCGGCTGGGGACAGCTCGGACCCCGACTTTGAGATGGGTGGCAGCAGTTATGGGGGTGAGGCGCCCACGCCTCGGGCAGGGCGCCTCACGCGCAGCGCCGCTCAGGCCGTTGCGTCCAGCAGCAAGGGCCAGGTCAGCACGGTGTGTTAGCTTTGCCTGCATGCTCCATGTGAGAACCACCCCCGGCCGCAGGGGCCTGGTCAGCCTGCATCACTTGACCTTGCCTGCATGGTGACGTCCTGACGCTTCACGCTCACACGGCCACAGCCAGCAGCAGGGGGCCAGGTCAGCATGGTATTGTGGGCGTCTCTTGCTGGGCTCCTGTGCCTGCTGTGCAAGTGCCGCCGTCATGAAGAGGGCCAGGTCAGCCTGCTTCCCTTCACCCAGCCCGCATGCTGCTGAGCCTGCTGCCTGGAGCCTACCGTGAGCAGCACTGTGTGAGCTGCCGCTGCAAGCACCCGGAGAAAGAGCCTGCCCACCTGCGCAAGCCGTGCCGGCCCACTCCTGTGCTGGCTAAGCGAAACCTGTCTGCCCAAGCACAGGCTGTCACTGCCGGCAGCCGGAGCCAGGTCCGCCTGCTTGCCTTGGTCTGAGACGTTGGTGCATCCCCCGAGCTGCCGGCCGCGGTGGTGGCCGCCGTCAAGCCC
This sequence comes from Asterochloris erici, assembly GCA_019693375.1. NCBI lineage: Eukaryota > Viridiplantae > Chlorophyta > Trebouxiophyceae > Trebouxiales > Trebouxiaceae > Asterochloris > Asterochloris erici. Next base: position 202,382 of record JAAMXJ010000138.1, on the reverse strand, counting down.
AGGCAGGCATTGCCACCAGTCGGCTCCAGCTGTGCTGCTCTCTTCGTGCTTGCTGCTGCCTGCACAGTGCTGTGCAAACATGAGGGCTGCAGGGGTGCAGGTGCCAGTTACCAGCTGTGCTCAGGGAGGTTCTGTCGTCCTGTGCATTGCATCAGGGTCGACCCCAGCCAACACCCTGTGCCTGCAGGCCGACAAGAAGAAGACTGGGCGCCCCATCGCCTTCACAGGGGACCCCGAGGACCCTGCACTGCCCGCACAGGTAAGCAGCTGCAACTACATGCAGCACGCGAGATCTTTGTGCCTTGCAGAGTCCTCCTCCTTGGGGTTGCCGGCCAGCAGGTGAGTAGCCTGTGTCCGCAGCCCTGGCACTGCAGCAATACATGTAGGTGCACCTTCAGGCAACCACAAGGACCCAGGAGACACAGTACTGCCCGCAGAGGTGGCCACCTGAACCGCATGCTGCACTCTGTGCCTGAGCCAGCCGCTGCTGCTGACACAATGTCCTCTCGCTCCCAGCGACAGGCTGCTCTCGCGCTGCCGGCGGGAGAGCAGCCTTCCGTGCAGGGAGCCTGGGGTGCGGCATTGTCGACAGCACAGCAGCAGCCCAGCTTGTGCCATCAGCCTGCTGCTGCTGTCTGAGAACCTGCAAGAGCCCCATACACCTGCTGGCCTCTGCAAGAGACAGACCCTGCTTTCCAGGCCAGCCTTCCAGACAATCACAGCACGGTCTGAGACCTAGACCCACATGTGCAGGAGCGCAGGAAGATCCGCAGACGCATTGCCAACAGGGAGAGCGCACGCAGGGTGAGGGCCGCCAAGGCTGAGCAGATGCAGGTCATGAACGGCAAGGTGGGTGGCTGTATATATGCAGAGCCTGCAGACTGCAAAACTGGCAGTGGGACAGCCCCTGCCCTGGACTGTGGGTTTGCAGGTACACCTGCCCAGCAGATGCATTGCTACACAGCCCCTGTTCCTGTGCACATGCAGTTTTGGCCGGTCGCCATGGCTCCTCTTCTTGTGCTGTTCGCGGGTGCCCCAGGGCGCAGCGCTGCGCTGGTGCCAGAAAACCCTGTCCAGAGCCCCTCATGGGTTCTGCTGCCCCCTGCTAGATTGCTTTATGTTGTCCCTTCATGTGGCTGTAGCCAATTGGATCCCTGCAAAGGCAGCCTGTTCCCACCCTGTGTGTGACTGGTTGGTGCAGATGGCCCGCATGCAGCCCAGGCTTGATCGGCCTGCCAGGGAATGCATCGCTGCCGACTGCAAACCCACATGTCAGCCCTGTGTCTGTGGCTGCTTGCTGCAGATGCATCGCTTGCTGCAGGGGCCTGCAGACGCATTGTTTCAAAGGCCCAGATGCGAGCCTGCTGCAGATGGACGTCTCAGAGAAGCAACAAGCAGCATGGATGCAAGGCCTGCGTGGCGCAGTCACTTTGGGGCTTGGCTGCTGGTGCAAATGGACCGCTTGCAGAGGGAAGCCTGCGCATGCGTTGGTCCAAGGCCTCTCAAGAACGTCTTGGCCCTGCCTGCCTGCTGCAGATGGATCGCCTGCAGAGGGAGAACGAGCAGCTGCTGGGCAGCCTGCGGCACGAGCAGGAGCGCCAGGCAGCGGCAGAGGCCCGGCTGGGCCAGCTGCGCCAGCACTGGCAGGCCATGATCCAGGACCGGGCGCGGCTGCTGCAGGAGCTGCAGATGCTGCGCGTGGTGCAGCAGCCATTGGGGGCCGCCTGCTGTGCTGAGGTGGCGCATGCATCATGTGATGAGGGGTGCTGGTGCCCCCACCAGATAGCTGAAGGGTGACTGGCAGGTGCTGGGGGAGGTGCGGCAGGAAGTAGGCTCCTGACCCGCACCCTTGACCTGCAGATGCTGAGTGCAGTGCAGCAGCCGGTGAGGTTGCCTGCTGCACTGGGCCAGATCAGCCTGCACGCTCCGATGGCTGAAGGCTGACTGGCTTCTCCTGCTGCACTTGGTGCGGACGGGGGCTATTGTGTACCTTTGAGCTGCTGAGGCTGCGTGGGGTGCAGCCGTCAGTGGTGGCCACAGCTATGTCGCTTCGATGCTGGTATGCGGCACCTGCAGCCTGCTCCACCCTGTGCCATCTGCTGCAGCAGCTGGAACAGGGTGAAGGCAGGCCGCAGGTGCCGCATATGCAGGTGCTGCACTCTGTGCGATTGCTGGCTGCAATCTTGAGCTGTTGAAGGCGAAGAGGATGCTGGTGGCCTGCAATACTTCCTGAAAGGGCCTGAAGCGCACTGAGCCCGTGATGTGTAGTGCCTGCTGTGCTGAAATGGGCTACCAGGTGGTGCAGCATCGGGCGATGGGCTGCTGCTGCAGAGCAAAATTGTTAGCTGCACTGGTATGCTGCAAACTCGAAGTGCTGAGTGGGCTGGCAGATGCTGCATGGTGGGCAGCACTTGGTCAGGACTCCTTGGCGCACAGCAGGCTTGCTGTTACATGGCATCACGTTTGTCAAGGAGGCTGCACTGGCGCCTGCCCCGCTTACAGTGGCTGACGATGCAGATGCTCGGCTTCTGCCGCTGCGTGGCCCAGCCCTGGCGGTCTCCAGCCTGTCTCTGCTGGCTCTGCAGCAGTACTACAGCACCATGTGCACTGTGCAATGGCTGCCCAGCATCGTGCATGACAGACAGTGGCGAGCTGTTGCAGGCGTCTTCTGTGCCCTGCAGGCACCTTGTCCCCCCGTCGTTGAGGCAAAATGAAAACGGACTATGCGCACAGCAGCAGCCCCTCCACACATCTTCACACAGCCACCGGAGCCACACGTTGCTTACACAAAGTGGGGTCAGGGGCAAGAGCCAAGCTTGCCACACTGACCACCAAATCGAGGCCAAGCGACATTGGCGGAGAGTTGTGCTGTCAACTTTGAGCAGCGTGCTTGCATTGCACAGTATGGCCTCTATGCTGGGCCGTACACCAACCAACCTTTCTGCGTGCAGTGGTTTTGCATATGGTTTCAGCCTTTGCAATTCTGCCCTTGAGAAACTCATGAACTTTTGGACAGCCGCTTCTGATTCTGGGAGCCACCCCGCGTTGCCCCTTCTTAGGTAGATTGCTTGCAGTTGGACACGATGTGTTCACTAAACATGTTTTACTGAATGGATAAAGTTTGCAGAAGACATGTTGAGTTTGTGTTGTATTTGCCTGAGAGCAGCATGAAGTTCAATCAATGCTGCAGCCTGCACTCTCTGCGTCCAGGACCCATCATGACAGGACCTCGTCAGCGGGTTTACTGCATGCTGCTCAGTGGCAAAGCACTAGGGATGCTGCTGAAGGACACAAAGCACCAGAAGACATAGCTCGTGTTATTTTATTTCAGGGTGGCACAGCACTCGTGAGGCTGCCCGATGGTTATCAGACTGCTTGAAGCTCATCAAGCTGATCCTGCACAGTGCGAGGAGCATTCACATCTGACCCAAAGCCTGGAATTGCACGCACTGGCGCAGCAGGCAGCATGAGGAATCCCCTCCTCGCACCTGGATGTCATCGAACGTGGGACGCAACTGTCTGTCCACGGTCATGCACCGCTCTGCCAGGGCCTGCACCCAGAGCGAAGGGGAGTCGCACACACGGTCAATTGCAAAGGCGGTAGCCAAGCGGCACGCACCGTGCACAGGCGGCCTGCCCGCACATGCCCCCGCCACTCACAGGACCGTGTCAGGCAGGCCTGCACGAGCTCGCTGTTCTCGTGGCTGTCTCACCTTGTAGGGGGCTGGGGTACCTGCTGGCCACTTGAGCGCCACCTTGTCCACTGAGACGTTCTGGATGATCTGCATCTGCCTCAGGCCAGCCCAGGGTCTGCATGCTGACAGCTGCAGCTGAGTGTGCATGGGCGAGACTGGACACAGCACATGTAGCTGGCCTGTGCTTCAGGACACGCAAAGCCATGCATCACCAAGTCGCAGGTGCAGTCATCAGGTGCTAAGGCTGCCTGGCGGGTGTCAACACAGGTTGCAGCTGACTGGGGCTGCCTGCCATTCTGAGCCAGAAGCAATGCAGCCAAGTGTAGCCGTGCATATGTGACTGGGCAAACATGCTGGCATATGCCTGCTGCCACCTGGCCTGTACACACTACATGTGTATCCTTCGTCAACTGCGCTGCACTCACCTGTCACCAACATACAGCTCCCAGAGCAGCACCCCATAGGCATAGACATCCACAGCCTTGCTCATAAGGCCCTGTGCCAGAAGTTCTGTAGGCAGCCAGAAGGGGCACTCAATTCTGTTGAAGGAGGCATGGATGAGGAGACCAACGCTTGGCAGACAGGTCTTGGTGCTCATGCAGAGCAGAAATCTGCGCTGGCAGCCAGCCGGTGGTTGCCCACAGCGTGCAGCTGCATATACAAGCTGGCTCAGCAGCACTGCGCTCACCAGGAGGCATGTGTGTGACTGTCCCATACGTCTGCGTCTGTTGCGACTTTATGAGTGTTCTGGAGAGGCCAAAGTCTGCAATCTGCAACTCTGGGAGATGCAGGGCTTGGCAAAGAGAGCAAGCGCAGCACACACACATGCAGCAGTGTCTGCAGCAGCCAGCAGCCTGGCTCCAGCGAGTAGACTGCACCCACCTTGACAGTGAAGCCCCGGGCATCCTTTGTCGAGCTACACAACAGAATGTTGTTGCCTGCATGACGGCAGGGCGGGTGAGACACAGCTAGCTGCTGATGCATGGGACAGCATGCAGCGCTGATCAGCAAGAGCCAGCATGCAGCTCAGGCCGGCGCTGCATGAGCCTGCTTCAACGCTGCATAGCTGAGCCCCACCAATGCTGCGTCCGGCCCTGATGCGGGCTTACCACTCTCCACATAAGGGACACAGAGCCGGCAGCATGGCAGGACAGCTGCAGAGCCACCCACCAATGAGGTCTCCATGCACCAGATCCAGACTGTGCAGATAGGACATGGCGCCCGCAACCTCCCAGGCGGTGGTCAGGATGGCCCAGAGGCCCGGCTGCTGCCCACATGAGACCTCCCTGAGGGTCTTCACAAAGAAACCCCGATCGATGCAATCCTGCATTGGAGAGGACCACATGCAAGGCCTTGACAGAGGGTCAGCAGCATGACAGGACTGGCTGTTTGTCGTGCACCCTATAGCATTAAGCAAACAGCTCAGGGAGGCAGGCCTGACCTGCAGGGACCCCTTATTGCAGAACTCCAGGACCAGCCTGCAGCAGGTGCACCGACGTGTGAAAATACAGGACCCACTGCTCCACAGCCGCCTGTGACTACCGGGAACTGCAGCTGCATAGGTGGCACCTCGTTGCTGCCCCACCGCAGACTGCGCCTGCCGCAGGTGTGCCGCTCACCATGTTTCAATGGGCTTTGGGCCCAGAGGTATGGCGGCACCTGTCCTGGACTGAGCTGCCTCCTCATCAGTCATGAAACTCTCGTCATCATGCTCTTGGGGAACCTGCAGAGGCGTGGCATCGCTTCTCCTGGCTGCAACGGTCAGGCCCACAGATGGAAGCCAAGGGCTTGGCGGCAGTTGTGTCTGGCTTGTTCCCGCGGGCAGGCGCGGGTGCAGTCCCACAGCTTAAGGCTGAGGGTCCGCCTGGTGAGCAGCACAATGCAACACATCCACAGCAGCGTCCCCCTCAGTAAGACGTGACTGCCTGCCCTTGTAGGCCCTGCCCTGGTCACGTAGCGTGCAGCCACCTCTCCCCCTGCTGCCTGGCACTGCAGCCCTGGCCATGCCAGAAGCCGTCGCCACAATGCCTGCTGCAGCCCAAGTCGTGCCAGCTTGAGAGCAACGCGCCACCTGCTGCCTGGCAGTGCAGCTCTGCTCACCAGCGACTCCTGCGTGCCATATTTGTAAGTCTGCATGACGTTGGGGTGCGCTAGGTCCATGCCAGCAGTGGCCTCCAGCAGCTGCCCCACCTCATCCATGATCTCCTTCCCTGTCATCTCAATGACCTGCAGTGGCAAGCAGGCTGCAAGCGCGCCTCTCCACAGGGGCAGACAGGCTGCAGCAGTGCACCTGCCTGTGCCTGCTGGTTTCCAGTGACCTGCGGGGCTGCATCTGATCCTCAGGGCTGCATCAAACCGGGGGGCGCCGGCTGTGGCAGTGTGTCCTCTGCCTCAGCTGACAGCGTGTCCAAGGCCAAAGCCCTGACACGATGGGGGCATGTGCTGACAGGCTTCCCCCACTTGAGAGTGGGCTTGCACTGAAAGCCATGCTTGAAGGGCACAGGTCCTGTCAAGCTTTTGAGCCGGCCCTGCTGCTGAGGCAAGACAACGTGTGAGCGCGCACCTTGACGCCACAGACTGCCTCCTGGTAGGTTCCCCGGAAGACCCGACTGAAGGTGCCCTTGCCGATGAAGGGACCCAGCTTCACATCTGGAAAGGGAGAGCGTCTCGGCAACATCACTCTGCATGGCACAGGCCAGCTTCACCACCCACAGCGTGAACTCAAAGCGCATCAGAGGTGTATGCTGATGCAACATTTTCTTGAGGGCCTGATCTTGCTCACAGGCTTGTATGGCCTCTGCCCATATGTGACATGGGTCAGCAACCCCTCGTCAGAGCATGGTCTTGCTCATGTCTGCTGCTGCCACTTGCTCCGGGGTTAAATGCACATGCTCAGGAAACATGCAGCTCAGGGTTGGTAGGCATGACAAGTGCAGAGGGGGGGGAAGGGGGAGCGCCATGCCATGCCTGCAATCTGCTGGGCATGTCTTATGGTACCCTGCCCAGGGGCAAGGGCTGCCTCCCCCAGCACCTGCATTGCTTATAAACGGAAGGCAGAGCGCCTTTCCAGAGATTGAGGACCCACCGATCAGCGCCAAAGGGCCCCTCCTCCATTGCATGCACCTGCTTGGGCCGCTTCTTTATGAAGGCGAAGTAGATCTGGGTGCTCTCTGGGCTTCCAGACTGCACGAAGCCTGGGATGCCGATTTGGGGCATATGCTGGTCAATGCTGTCGCTGGTGGCGGGCCTGCATGGCACAGAGCACTGCCGAAAGTGGTGCCACAAAGTGCCCAAAATGCTTGGCTGCAGCACAACTCATTGCCAAGGCTCCTTCCCGCTGCTCTCTGCCCAGACGGACCACCGCTGGCTATCTGTGATGTCCTTTCTGCTGGGTCTTCTGATCTGAGGCAGCACAGTATCTCCCGAGCAGGTGCACCAGCTGTCTTGCATGCTGCTGGTTGGAGGCGTGCTGCCTCTCCTCGGCAGCTGCTCACCTGAACACCAGCGCAACCTGCTCTGGTGACGCCGCCTTGGTGCTGATCGCGGTGAGTGAGAAATCCACTCCCTTCTGGGCTGTCAATGTCCAGGCAGCTGCAGACTCAGCCTGCTCCTTGCCCGGCGTCTTGAACAGCTCCCACACCCCCATGCCCAGCGCCTGCTTTCGACCAATGCCTGCAGGGCAGTGAGGTGTCAGCACACAGCTGAGGCAATCAGTGGCAGTTCTGACCTTGCCTAGCCAGCCTCAGAGCTGCACAGCGCTGATGAGCCTGCTCAGGATGCAGGGTGACTACGTTTGGGCAGGTGCGCTCTGCCCTGCACATGTTGTGTGAGCCGGCAGGTCTGCACAGCCCTCGTCATGCTGAGGTGCCACCAACAGAGACTGCATTGGTGTGGTGACAGATCAAGGGGAGGCCCGCGCACCTGCCATGAGCGCCGCCGCGTCGTTCATGAACAGGATCCTCCACTTGGGGTCAGAGGTGTCACAGCAGAACACCCCCTCCTTGGAGGCGTTGATGCCCCTGATGGACCCTCCACTGACAGAGTTCGCACTGGGCAGAACAGTCACCTCTGGCTGCAGAGGAGCTGAGACCTGCACGCAGTGGCTGCAGCAGTGGCACCACTGCACTGAGTGAGATGGACCCTGTGTAGGGAGTGGCAGGCAGCGTGCAGTACAGTTCGCACCCTGTCCCTCTCGATCTCCCGCACAACCATCTCGGCAAAGTTGCACAGCAGGGCGCAGCTCTCAGCGCTGAGCTGCCTGGGGACTTTGTCGATGATGCACCTGCATTCAGCACAGCAGCATGCATGTCAGACCGCCTAGCAGGGCAGTGTTGAAAGCACGAGCACTGAATGTATGCAGCGGACTCACAGGGAGCCCAGCCGGAGACCATTGGAAGCAACGAGGGGGGCGCCAGCATAGAACCTGCAGGTGACAATGCGCCTTGAGTCCTCTGCCTATACAGGGGCGCCATGCCACGTGCCAAGTCCCGTGTAAGGTCAGGCAGGAGGCGGCCTCACCTGATGTGTGGCGGACCCTCCACCAGCGGATTGTTCTTGAACCTGCACAGGCACACCAGGCAGTGAGGGTGAAGAGCTCCTGTTGCACCGCCTGAGCGGCTTTGTCGGTCAGCCACAGCAGGCGGCATGGTCCCTCTGGAAGCAGGAAGCCCAGCACCCAGGCCTGTCACCTGCCACAGCACCTCAGGCAGCAACAGAGCTGGCGCAGTGCCCTGAGCGCAGCAGAGCTGTCCCGCCAGCCAGCCATCAGCGACACATAGTGTGGTGCCACAGGCGGTTACTAGCCAGCTTCAGGACCCCAGGGCTTGTCGGCATGCACCGTTGCCTCCAGCAGCAAGCTGTCCTTTGCACGGCATGGCGTCCCAGGCAATACTCAACCTGTCCCAGTCGCCTGCCAAACTCTAGTGCGTGCTCTGCAACTGGTACCTCTTCTTCTGAGGCCTGCCACCTGCCTTTGTGCTCAGGCGGGCCCCAGGCAGCACCCAGCCTCCTTCAGTGGCCAGTCACCTGCCATCCTCCAGTGCGTCCTCCACCACCAGCACCTCGGGGTTCAGCGGCAGCAGCGTCCAGGCGCAGAAGGAGCTCTTCCTGTCAGTCTCACGGGCCTCCAGCCCCTGCACTGACTTGAACCACTGCCGTTCCTTGTCCACCAGGGAGACCAGGGCTATGGGCGCGTGGAAGATGCTGCACAGCAGTTTGGTGATGTCGTCGAAGCACCCCTCTGCAGGCACGGCAGCCTGCTGCTCAGCGTGACAAAGGCATCACACCGCAGACACAGACCACTCTGCAGGTACAGCCTGCTGCTGCTCAGGTGCGCTCCACAGGTGAGGCCCCGCTTGGTGCAGGGGGCAGGCTCTGGCATTGCGCTGCAGCCCCAAGAGAGGGTCACGCTCAGCTCAAAGCAAGTGGCACCACACCTGCTTTGGTGTCCAGCAGATCAAAGGAGCGGAGGTGGCTGAGCCTGCAGGGCCGGCAACGCTCAGCAAGTGCTGCTCAGCAGTGATAGGCGGTGTACAGACAGCAGCCACTTTCAGACCTGTCCCTCTCGTTCCATGGGAGTCGCGCTCCCTGATAGCTGGACCTGGACGGGCGCGGCTCAGCTCCGTCCGCGGGAGCTGCCTGCTCCAGCTCGAGCTTGCGAATGTCTGGTGGACTGAGGCAGTTGCATGCAGCATGCACTTCTTTTCCTTGCATGGCTGCCCCTGGGGCTGGCTTGCACTGGGGTGCAGCCTCTGGCTGCTTTCCATTGTGAGCCTCAAATCCCTGCACAGGATCAGGCCAGTGAGAGGTCTGTGCTCCCCGGCCAAACAAAAGGTGCTTTCTTGTCACAAAGCACCACATTCGCACCTGTGTTTTGAGCTTGCTAGCTGTGCAGCCACCCCTGCAGGGCAGGCAACGGCGTCATGAAGGCGATGGCAATGCAGCATGCAATGAATAATGATCAGAGGCTTGCATGCCAGCCAGCGCCCTTGTCAGTGTGACTACTCTCCAAAGATGGGGCGTGTCCCATCAACGTGCAGCTCTATTGGATGATATCATTCGATGGCATGGCGGGTCACAATTAAATTTTTTGACAATGTCACTGTCCTGAGACTGCACGCAAGGGCATGTTCATCATCAATGTTCGCATCATGGAGCCATGGCGTTTCATACTGGGTTGTCACGGCAGGACCCGTGCCGCCGCCATCCGGTCAGACGGTGCCTCACAATAGAGGTATGCAGGGCTGCATGCCCATGCAGCGCTGTACTGCAGCACTGATGACTTTTGCTTTCCAGGCGAAGCAGCCACAGGCGTGCATCAGAATTCAGGCTGTGTGAAGCACTACTTTGAGGCCTCTGCTGCATCCAGCAGGTCATCAATGCGGTCAAGTACATCCTGGAAGGTTGGTCGCAACTTGTGATCTGAAGTGATGCAGTCCTGGAAAAGAGCCTGCAGGGACAAGCCAGGGCGCGTGCCGGATGCTGCCACCACTGGGGCAGCTATGATAGAGCTGAGTGGTGCCAGAGTCATGTGCAGCCAGAATGCTGCAGCTTAGTGGCCGCGGCATGTATCGGTGGCAGGGCCTCATGTGCACTTGCCGCCTGTACCTGGTACGTCTCAGGCGTGCCCTGGGGCAGCTTCAGCTGCTCGTTGGCGATGCCAACTTTATGTAGGATGACAGGTTGCCGCAGTCCTGCCCACGCCCTGCATGCAGCTTGCAGACATGCAGCCTGGCGGCAATGAGGGCCTGACCCAGGGTCAACTGCACACATCATACAGGACGCCAGGGCAAAGCTGAGCCTGCACACACGATAGACAGGCCCTCCGCACCTCTCGCCAACATACATCTCATACATGAGGACGGCAAACGCAAAGATGTCGGCGCTCTTGGTGAGCAGTCCCTCTCTCAGCAGCTCTGCAGTCAGAGGACTGGACATGGATGGACTAAAGTGGGAATCCATGGTGAGGCCGCACGCTGGATGATGGCGGCAGCATGCTGCCACTGCCTTTGCACAGGCAGCATCTAGCGCATGCACTGGCAGCACACTTGACGCAGCCACACAGATGGGCGCACCAGGAGGCATGTGAGTGACAGTGCCATAGGTTTTGGTATTGATGTCATCCGCAGCCACCCTGCTGAGGCCAAAATCTGACACCTGCAGCCAGCAACAGGAGCAATGGCAACCTGAAAGGCACACACCTTGTGCCTACTCTCTCATCAAGCGAATCCAGGGCATGCCCTGCCTTTGCACAGGGCTGGAGCGGCACCCACCTTGGCAATGAACCCCCGTCTGTCCTTGTCATTGGCTCCCAGCAGCACATTGCCGCCTGTGAGATCCTGCGCAGACCAGGGCAGGGCTCAGGCTCTGCTGCGGGGGGGCCCAGCGAGGGGCGGGCTGGCGGCACAGGAGCAAGCGTGTAGGTTGCTCTGCATGTAGAAGCATCACTTTGCAGCTCAGGCACATACCCACCCCGTGCAGGACGTCCAGGCTGTGCAGGTAAGCCATGCCAGCAGCGATCTCGCGGGCGGTGGTCCAGATGGCGTCCATGTCTGGCGTGCCATGCACAACGGACCGCTCCGTCCTCAGCCACCCCCTGTCCACGGCATCCTGCAAGGGGTGCCACAGGTGCAGGCCATGTGGACGGCAAAAGTGCACACAGATGTCAGCCAGGATGCACAGCAGGCAGCACAGAATCTAAAGCTATGACCAAGCGGTGATGGTGAGTGAGCTTGTGTCTGGGCTCACCAGCAAGCATCCTTTATGACAGTACTCGAGGATCAGCCTGCAGAGCAGACATACATTGTGGGGAGCAGGTCTGAGGAGGACAAGTGCAATACTGATCAGCGGACTGTGGCTCTGCTCCCAGGACTGCAGCTCAGCGATGGGCTGCATTGACCCTGCAGGGCTCCAACACCCTACCAGGTCTCCATGACTTGGGGCTCCTGGCAGTCTTGCACATCCATCCCGCACTGCTGCCGGAAAGCAGCCAGCCGTGCATCATCCTGCACAGCAACACCCAGCTGCGTGAGAGGCCTGGTGACCATGCCCCTGAATGGCAGGATACAGCTACAGCCTTCTGTGCAGGTGCAGGAACAGCGCTCAGAAAATCTCCTTGCCACACTCCGCAGGGCGCATGCAAGAACCACCAGGCAGCCGCAGCCAGCCAGCATGGCGCACCTGTGGGGCAACGCGGGTGGTGTGCTTGTAGGTCTGGACAACATTGGGGTGTGCCAAGTCCTGTCCCAGCACAGCCTCTATGAGCTGCCCCATGCTGTCCATCTTTTTACTGGTACCCTTGACTGTCGTCTCCACAATCTGCTTTGATAGCAGAGCGTCAGCAGGTAAGACCAGGGTGGAGCCGGCCTGGGGCACTCCAGAAGCAGCAGAGCTGTAATGGGGCCTCAGCGCACCTTGACAGGCAGAGGACAGGCTGCAGTATGCCACCTGACAGCTCAGACATGTGCAGCAGGTGAAGCAGCTCACCTTGCAGGCCACAGTCGTCCTGTTCCAGATGGCTCTGTACACCTGCAGTGCACTCAGCGCCGTCCAGACAGGGGCCGCCACACCAAGCTGGCGGCAGGCAGAGCCATACAAGACAGGCAGGAGGCCCAGCATCCAATGAGGGATGCTCAGCAGCCATTTCGTGTTGCTACATGTCAACAACATTTGAAGGAACCTGTGCTCGGCCACCATTGAGATGCTGCAGCAGTTGATGAAGGTCTTCAAAGACCTAGGTGCACCTTGCCAAAGGCCCCCTTGCCCAGAAGGGGCCCCAGCTGCACATCGCTGAAGGGCTCCGCAATCACAGGCCCGGCCAGCTGCACCGGGACAGCACCCAGAGTCCTGGCCCTGCAGGGGGTGGGAGGCAGCCTTGCTGGAACCAGGGGGTCTGGCATAGGCGGCACGTGCCTGGTGCACCATGAGGGTTGACACATGCAACAGGTGCAGGCGTGAAAGGTGTTTGCCAGGGGGACCATCAGGGCAGGCGCATGTGCAGGGCTCACTGATTGACCCCAGACGGCGGAATTGAGGAATGAGGCATCAGCAGCTTGTCGGGCTGCACGACGACAAACCACAGGTTCTGGTTCTTCTGGCCCAACAGCTGCACAAAGGACGGGATGTTGGGGGCATTCCCACCAGTCAGGTCTGATGAGGCCATCCTACAGACAAAGGGTAGCTGGTCAGCAGCCTTGTACACACAGGCCTTTTCCATGCAGCATGACACTGCTGCATGCGAAAGTGGGGCAGTTCAATACTGGCAAAACTGTTGTATGCACAAGGCAATCCAGACTGTGACCTCTGCATGCAGTTAAGTGCAGCATACACCTGAACAGCAGTGTGCGCTGGGCTCCCTTGAACGTCACAGGTACAGCAAAGTCCTGCCGCTTCTGCTGTGCACTCTGATGCACCTCCACAAGAGTCTCCTGCATCACATGAAGACCAGCCTGCAGTCTACAGATTTGCATGTGACTGCCTGTCAGTAAAGCCTGGGGGCGAACAGCAGTCTTGTCGAGCTCAGATGGTCATTAGCACCTGACATCTTGAGCTCACCGGCTTGACAGAGGGGTCCAGAGTGAAGATGTTGAACAGGAGCAGGCCGGCAACCTCCCTTGACAGCCCTGCAGGAACAAGGCCAGGACCTGCAACGTGTAGGTTCTTCGAATCGGGCATGATGATGGGGGCCTCCTTGCAGCGCTATAGTCCTGCTGGATTCCTGCGTGGTCTGCATCGCAGATGAGCACAAGAAACTGGACACCCAGTGTGCAGTGTGTACTAATTCTGTCCTGCCCCAAGACAAGACTAGGGGGCTCAGCAGGGCTGAGCAGGCTGCAGCTGCAAGCACATTCTGCTGCTGCATGTGTTTCAAGCTCATCTGTCACGCAGTCTCATCAGGGAACCCTGGCTGAGTGGAGCAGACTGCAATGCTCCGATGACCCTCTGCTGCAGATCGCAAAGGCTCCCATATCATCTGCATCTCATCATTCGTTCCTGCAACCCGCCAGGGCTGACCAGCCTGCACAGCTCAGAGCATGGCCTGCTGTTGCAGATGCCCCCGGCTCACTTGTCAGCTGCACCCAGTCCTTGCTGAGCGCTCTCAGGCGGGCTGAGCAGGCTGCAGTTACCAACACCCCAATGCTGCATGTGCCCCAAGCTCGCTGCTCCAGGCTCACCTGTCGTCTGATGTGAGATTTATGGGGAGCCTCAGCTGAGCAGACTGGCAGCGCCCCCACCCCGTGCTGCTGCACGTGCCCCAAGCTTACCGGTCATGCGCACCCAGTTCTCGTTGGCAAACTGCAGCGTCCACTTGGCCGCCTCAGCAATGGAGGTGTCCACCAGCATGACGCTGTCGTGTACACTGTCCATCGCCTGCACAGGATGTGGGGCTTGTCAGTGCTGCTCTTCAGCCTCAGCAAAGACCTTTTGCAAGTGCCTTGACTCAGTAACACGCAGCAGGTGATCTCCCACGGCAAGGTGGACTCGGTTTGTTGAGGGGGCCATGTCAGGGCATAGTCAGCTCCGGGATTGATGATGG
>JAAMXJ010000138.1:0-188092 GCA_019693375.1 Asterochloris erici | reverse complement strand
GTTAGTCTCAGGCCTCAGCTACAGGTCTGGCAGGCCAACCTAGTGGGCTTTAGGCCAAGCTGGGCATGCAGGGGCCCCTTCCCATGCAAGGCAGGCAAATGCCTGTGAAGAGGCCTGCTGAGCCTGCTGCACAACTTTCTAGCCGACTTGACAGCCTTGTTCCTGGCAAGCAGGGTATGGGGTCAACACCCAGCGCAGCCAGACCATAGGGCGCAACATAAATGGCACTAGCTGCCAGGCCTGCTTAGAGCGTGTTTCTGGGCTGTCTGACAGCATACCACGGTTCCAAGCAAGCCAGGCATCAGGCAGCACCAGAGCAGCTGGACTGCAGAGCGGACAAGAGCTGCCAAGCCTGCTGCAGACCTGCTTGAGCGTGTTGTTGGCCTGGCTGGCAGCATCGCTGTTCACGCGCTTCACACGGTCACGCTCAATCTCCTTGACGACCATGCTGGCAAAGTTGCCCAGCATGGCCAGGTGCATCGCATCCACCTTCTGGGGCATCGGGTCCAGCACACACCTGCAGCCCCCGGCAGCACGACTGCTTGAGCAGACCCTGACCATGCGCAGTGAGCCAGCACATGCCTGCACCACCCGGTGGCATGACCGCGTGAGCTGCCCTGGCCTGCAGCTTGTGGCAGATGACGGCTTGAGGTGCAGACTCCTGATGGGAGCTGAGCCAGCACAGGCTTGCAGCCCCTGGCAGCGGGTACCCCTGGGGGCTGCAGACATGTCATGAGAGCCCCGCCGACTCCCTGCTGCACCAGCCAGGGCTTCACTACTGCACCCAGAGCCCTGCCTCCACCCTGCTGGTCTAGCTAGAGCACGGATGTTGCACCAGAAGCGGCATGGGCGCCAGAGCTGCAGAGCTGGTAAGGTAGCTGAGAGCAGCAGGTGGTGTCATCTGCTGAGGTCATGACATGGCAGTCAAACTGTGTGCTGCGCTCACAGTGTGCCGATCTTGTGGCCATTGGAAGTCACCAGGGGTGCGCCACAGTAGAAACGGATACCTGCGTGCGTGACTGCAGGAATTTCACGAAACCTGCACAGCAGGCACAGCAGGCAGTCAGCATCGCTTGAGATTTGGGACTCTGTGCACTGACAGTGTTGAGTATCGGTGCAGCACAGGCAGCCTGTGGCCTGCTGCAAGCGTGCAGTCTGCCTGCTGCAGCACACATGACCCTGCCTGCCTTTTGTATGCAGCCGACACCCACTGCTCAGAGGAGATCTTGCCGCTGACGCTGCCTGCTGCCTGTGGCCAGGGCAGCTGTCAAAGCGCTGCCAAGCATCTGCTGCGCCCTGCAGCCCCAGTGACTGGTTCCCCCTGTTGCGTGCAGCGCAGGGCAGCTGACAATCCCCTGCCAAGCCGCACTGCCAGGCGGCGTCTGTTGCAACGTGCATGGCGTGCCAGCATGAGACCCCAAGATGGGGGCAGTGTCCCTCCACAGCTGATGTGCATGGTTGGTGCGTGGACAGACGGGTGAGACCCAGCAGCTCAGCAAGAGACAGCTGGGGCAGCTCACCTGGCATCTAGCAGCGCGTCCTCCACCACGAGCACCTCCAGCTTGTCGTGCTGGATGGCGGCCGCACAGAAGCCGTCCGACCTGGCCATCTGCTTGAGATCCAAGCCAATGATGGACTTGTACCTGCAGGAGCCAGACAATCATGCTCACCAAAGGCACCACTGTGCTTGACAGGCTTGCCTGCATGCCACGAGGTCTTCAACTGCCTGGTATGCAAGCCACACACCCTCAGCAGAGGGGGATCCTTGCAGCCTGGTCTGGTAAGGACTGACTGCTGCCACAGCGGGCCATCAGCAGAGCATGCCCACCTTGAACCCTCCAGACAGCCGGGCATCATCTCGGCCAGCCACTGCAGACAGGGAGCCCAGCTAGCCCTGCGCCAGACGTGCAGGCAGCAGGGTCTGTCCTTGCCCCATGGCCTCCATGTACCACATACAGGCAGCCAGCCCAGCCACAGGCAGGCAGGCAGCAGATCATGCCGACCCTCAGCAGAGCCCGTCCGTGTCCCCCAGCCTCACTGTGCCACAGACAGGCAGCCAGCAGGCCCTCATCAAGCCTCACCAGAGTCTGTCCTTGTCCACCAGCGTGATGGCAGCAAACTGCACTTTGAACACCGCCTTCACGATGCGCGTGATGTCGTCAAAGCGCGCCTCAGGCTCCGTGTCCAAGATCTGCAGCGAGTGCAGCGTCTCCAGGCGCTCCGCCTCATTGGCTGGCGCCTGGAAGCCTGGGTGCTGCCTGGGCGGCGGCAGCTGTGCAGCTGTGGGAACCGGGGCAGCCTGGGCAGCCTGGGCTGGGGGCTGCGTTGCGTGGACCTGTGCCGGCATGGGCGTCACCGATATCGCCTGGGGACCTGCAGCAGAGACAAGTAAGCGTGCCTGTTGTGCTGTGTGTGGCCAGAGGGTGCTGGAGCTCAGCCGAGCAAGTGCCAGTGTGCAGCGGTCACAGAGTTGGGGTGACTGCGAGTGCTCAATGAGGAGGCAGAGGACGCACAGAGGAAAGGGCCAGATCCTGTGCTCACTAGCAGATGACGCATCCACCCTGGACTGCGCCTGCCTGCCATCTGCGGTCTGCTTGCCAGACTGCTTGTCCTGCACGTGCGTCTCATTGGCAGAGTCCAGGTCATGGCGCTCGCTCTTGCTTCTGTCTGCCCTTGACTGCGGCTGCAATCAGACAGACAGGCAGCAGTCAGATGCTACCCAGCTGCAGCCCCACTCATTGCTGCTCCCAGGCTCAGGCCATGCATTGCTGATGCATGCACGGAAAGCGTGAACAGATTGTGTGCAAGCTCTCCATCCACATGACTCAAGCATATTACCCCAGATGTTGGTTCAACCTGAACAGCTTTCTTGGAGCTTGTGCAGCCCATGAGGTTCCCAGCCCAACCCCTTCTCAGGAATTGAGTCGAAGTGTGCCAGAGCTCCGGACCATCTGATGACACACCGGGAAGCCCGGTGTTGCACCGCAGTCCATGGTGCTTTCTTTTGGGTCACAGATTCTGGAGGCAGGCACTCGAGTTCCTGCACATAAACGTCCACATCTGCAAAATGGATGACTATGTGGAGCCCCGCAGGCAACGTAGCCCCTGGGTCCTTGTGGGTGAGCCCCAGCACCTGAATGAGAAGGGGGGCCTGCCAGCCAATTCAGGACTGATGCCCTGCTTTCCAAATGTACTGCAGGTGCAGGGACCACAGCAGCTGTGCTCTGCGCAGGCTTGATAGCGTTCAGACAGGTGTGTAGTCTGCTCTCTTGAGCGTTCTACAACTCTCTTAGTCTCTTGTCATGGAGGTGCGGCAGGATCACCTCCAGAAACCTCCTCTGCAGGGCAATCAGCAGCTTTCACAGATGATGATGCGAGGCCGTGTCATTGCTCAGGTTTACCTGCTTCTTGGTTGCTGCTCTGTGCCTGTGTTGTCCAGGGCAAGGTTCATACTGATGTCGTCCTGTGTGCCTCCAGGGAGCCACAGTGGCAATCATGGCAGGCACCGCAGGCTTGGTCAGCATGGCAGAAAAAAGAGAGCAGGATGCAACTGGGCAGCGGAACTCAGAGGAGCTGCCCAGCAGATGATGTTGGCCCTCTCAGCAGGGACTTGCTGGGACGTTGCCTGGCACTTTGAAAATCATTTCGTGTCCTTCCCCTGTATTCATTCCAGCAGCTTGTGCTTGGCAACAACAATCCATCCAGCGTCAGGCGCATGTCTTGCGGCGCTATGATGTGACACAGTAAACATGTTGCTGATACCAGCCACTAGTTGAGGCACTCTGACTCTGATGTTACATGTTTCTCAACGCAGAGCCTTGATGGTGATCATGTCAGCCAGCAGGCTCTGCTTTTCCCTCCTGGCTTGAGGAGAGTCCCTGCACAGAGCAAGCAAGGGTTGTGAGCTGCCACCCAGCAGTTGACATACACACGACCCCAGCAGGTGGCAAGACCTCAGCAGGTGACACATGACATCCAGGACGTCACCGGACTGAGAAAGCCACTGATGTCTGGTGCGGCGCAGCCGATGAAGGCCTGCCAACCAGACGCGCAGCAGCTGGCTGCCTTTTCTCAGCTGCCTGCAACAACAAAACCAGCTAAAGTGACACCAACCAGCTGAGCAGGCAGCGGCACAGCACCCAGATTGTGGGAGCCTGCTTTGTCTTGGACCAACCAGACGGTGTGCGCTGCGCTGCCTGCAATGGCTCCCATGCCAGGCAGTGCAGGGAGAATGACCTGGACGGCACCGCCGCCATGTGCATCCATTTCGCAAACAGGGCTGTCCAGCGGCAACACATACCTGGGATCTGTTTGGAAGGCCAGCGGTCCAGGGGCGGACACGCACTTCCTTTTCGCTCAATGGCATAGTAGCAGTGCTCAGCCTCCTAGTCTCCAGCTCCTCCTGCAGGCCCAGCCCCTTGGCGAACCAGTAAGGAGGCTTGTGCTGCTGCCGCTGCCGCAGCCCAGCATGTGCGGTGCGGGGGCGGTTGTCTGCACCCCCTGTGCTGCTTAGAGGCTGATACTCCCGACGAGGGTTGTCCAGAGGACTGCCCCGCCCCTGCGGGTCCCTGGGCGTGCTTTCAGGCTGGCTTGCACGCCCTGCCTCCTCAGCTGGCCTGCTGCACTCCTGGGGCCCTGCCTCCCCCTCCCAGGAAGTTGCAACGGGGCCACGTGCTGCTGCAGGGGCTGCAGTTCCCTGTCCCCAGCCTGCTGCAGGGGCTGCAGTCCCCTGTTCCCAGCCTGCTGCAGGGTCTGACTGCCGCTCAGGATTGGACCAGGGCTCAGACGTCCCAGCCCTGCCACCAGGCTCTGCCGGCGGGGGCAAGGGGGGCTTGCTCATTGCAGCACTGCCGGGCTTAGCCGGCATTGTTTTGGCACTGCCAGGCCTCTGCTGGCCAGTCCTGGGCGCAGCAGACTGGGGCCGCACCGCTCCAGTCACCCCGTCCATGCCAGCGCCGCTGCCTCCCTGGTACCTGGCAGCCCCCGAATCGCGCAGCAGCTGCGCATGCAGCATGTGGCGTGTGACTGGGCGGTAGTCCAGCAAACCACTGCTGTCAGCCAGCCCATTGGACGCCTTGAGGATGTCAGCGCTGGTGAGCTGCAGCCCAGGGCTGCTCTGCAGCGCCTGCAGGGCAAGCATGCTGGGCCTTTGGAGAGGTATATGTGCTCATGAGCAAGCCTGCTGCATGTGGGTGAGACTGCTGCTGCCCAGGCTCATACACAACAAGATGGTACCTCATCATGCCCT
Organism: Asterochloris erici; assembly: GCA_019693375.1. Taxonomy (NCBI): domain Eukaryota; kingdom Viridiplantae; phylum Chlorophyta; class Trebouxiophyceae; order Trebouxiales; family Trebouxiaceae; genus Asterochloris; species Asterochloris erici. The sequence goes on along the minus strand of JAAMXJ010000138.1, from coordinate 182,844 downwards.
TGCTGGCCCCAGCAGACCTGCCCCACCCTGAACTGCAGCCAGTGTGCCCTTCCTTGACGTGACCAGCGTGACCATGCAAACCCGCTGACCCTTACTCTACGCCTGCACCCCTTGGGTTGTCCCGGCCAGCAACCCCCTGCACCTCAGGCAGACCAGCCCACTCTCAGCATGGCTGCCTGCAGCCCACCTGAGCGAATTCGCTGGCCCTGAGTTTGCCACAGCCCTCCCTGTCAGCCCTCTTGAAGGCCAGCCACGCCACCTCCACCGCCCCCAGATCTGCAGCCGCCGCAGCCCGCTGCCGCAGCAGCGTGCGGGCCTCCTCCGCCCGGCGCTGCTGTGCATCTGCAGCTGTGCGCTGCGCCTGATGCCGCTCAGCGGTGGTGGTGGGATCCCTGTGCACCTTGTCGATGTCCTCGATGAAATTGGTCACCCTGCACAAGCAGGTAGAGGGTGTAAGGGCCGCACCTGCCATGGTGAGAGCGGCTCTGAGGGCAGGGCGTGCTGCTGCGGGACCCTGGGGAAGCCACCATGTTGGGTGGCTGTGCAGCTGCCAATCGGCACAAAGGGGTGTTCTGGCATGCATGGGAATCCAAAGAGAGGGCATCCCCTCACAGGCTTGACAAGCCACGGCAGCACAGCTCAGCACCGCCTGCGTTGTCGAGCAGAGCTGTACCCTCCAGCAGAGCAACGTCGAGCGGCAGCAAGCCCCAGCAAAGAGCTTCATCTTACACACAATGACAACCTGCTGCAGCCGGCCTTGGACGGACAAGCTGGCTGCAAGGTGCATCATCTGCAAGATGTGCCATGCCCAGGCAGCTGCTGAGACAGGCCTGCTGCAGCACTCACCTCTGGATGCGCTGCTGCACCGCCCTGATGTCGTTGCTGCGCTGCGCGGGGGCAGAGGCTGGCCGCGGCTTGGACGCCTGCAACTGCTCCTTTCTCCATTGGGGCTGCCAGTGTGGCTGCGCCCCTTCCACATCCGAGCAGTCCAGAATGAAGTCATGCTCCCTCCGCAGCGAGCTGGGGCCTGCGGGCTGCAGGCATCTGGGTGTCACAGTGCGATCAGCACACAGAACTGCATGATTGTTGCAACCAGCATGCCATACAGCAGCCTGAGGTGACAGACAGACAGATGGCCTGCACCAGTGCCAGCAGCTGGATGCCATCCTCGAGGTGGTAGGCAACAGTTTACTGTCTTGGTGCAGCAGGCTACCAGGGTCGACAGGTGCCCAACCTGTGCGCCAGGAATGTCCTCAATGTTCAGGGTGTTTCGGACAAAGCTGCGGGGGGTGCTGCAGGGCATCTGGAAGCCCTCATGGGGCAGCTGATCTGCAGGCAGCGGCAGGGTGGCAAAGTTGTGCTGTGCAGCTGGAAATGCACAGGTCCACAGCACGGCTTCAGGGCCTCACACTGTGGGTTGAGGGGGTTGGTGCCACGCGGGTGCTTATGAATGTGCGCAACACGGGGAGTTGCTCCTGCAGCATGGAATGGCGAGGTCAATGCCTGCGGCGTCTATGTGTCAGCAGCAGCCATGCTGCCAGCACGCTGAGGATCTCTGTGCTTGCTGGGTGCACAGCACAGGCAGCAGGACTGCGGGTCAGCGGCCGGCATCCTGCCTGGAATGTCCCTTGTCTCAAGGTTGAGGTTGGGGCGGTTCCAGGTGTGCCTGAATTGAGGCGCCACATGCATGCCCGCATCGCTGAAAGTCTTGACCAAGGGTGCCTGCAGGTGCTGAGGGGCTCAGCTCGTGCAGGGTGATGTCCCCACAACAGCCTGGCGCCTGGCCCTTCATCAGCCAACGCTGCTGACAGCATTCAACTCACTGGCATTGAATTTGTAAACCCTGCAGATGCCTTGCCAAGACCTGGGTCCACTCCGCCTGTACAATAGAATTCACGTAAAGTGTGAGACAAACTGAGCTCAGCCTGCCCAATGCAGCTAGCCTGGCCAGCTCACCTTGCCCCTGGAGGATAAGGCCATATGGGGCATCCAGTGTCCTGGGACTGCAGCACAAACTCTGTTGGTGCACTTCAGTGTTGGCAACCTCCCAGCTGAATCTCCAAGCCTCACCTGTAGCATGAGCCCCTGCCCTGCGGCCTGATTGGAGGGGAGGGGCTGAACTGAAGCATCGCAGTATGCCCAGCCCAATCTGTGACCTAAATACTTTAGTAATTTCAACTTCGCCTTCCTGCCGAGTCTCGGAGTGTGCCCTGCCAGATATTTTCTTGACAACATGATCAGGCAACTGGCTCGTTTGACTCTGGGAAGCTCGGCAGGCGCTGCAGCTGCTGGTACCTCTCTTGGCCATGCTCGCTACCAGGGACCTGGACAGAAGAATGTTCTGAGCAAGGAGGCAAAGGTGAAGTGCGCGGTCTCTGACATGCTGATGTGGTGACCCCATCTGGCGTACACACAAGGTCTGGATGTCCTGCTGGACACTGACAGATTTGCATGCTTGTCACTGATCCATTCTACCCTGCAGCAATGCAGACGCAGACTGCCCTGGTGCTGTGGATGCCTGTGCTGCTGACGGAGGTTGAGCTGACAACAGCATGGCCTTGTCCGGTGCAGCCGCTGTCTCACTCATGCAGACCTGCACACAACTCCCTGCTCTGCTTGGCAGAGCTCAGCAAGCCCGTGCCCTGCTCTCCATATCCCCTGACCGACACCCATGCTCGCCTTCTGTGCTGGCGCAGGCAGAGGCAGCTGCCGCAGCGGAAGCTGAGGCCAGGCTTGGCGACGATGCAGAATGGCTCCTTGCGGAGGTGGAGGCTGGGGACGCCATGGTGGATGTGCAGCCAGATGTGCTGAGAGAGCAGCTGGAGCAGCTCTTCCCCATGATGGCAGCGTGAGGCGCCCTGAGCTCACGGACCTTTCCAGGAGCTTTACACAACTGTATTTGCTGCACCAACTTGCAGCTGCAGGGAGCTGCAGACTGCCTGGGGTCTTGAATGTAGCCCACTGCTGCCCAAATGTTGGCTGTTAATGCACCACCTCTAAAGCAGGGCTGGCAGTGAGCCCACAAATGCCTTTGCCCGCTCAGGCAGCAGCAAACGCCCCTGGAGCACTCCATCCTGGACGCAGCCAGCGACGATGAGTCCACCACCACGATTGGGCAGCATGCAGACAGTCTGATTGAGGAGGCCCACCACGCCCTGGTGGTGCCCACCACTCCGATGGATGACATCACAAGCATGCTGGCCAATGTGGTGAGATCTGTTGCTCTGCAACCTCTGCACAGCACGCCTTTCAGAGACCTGAGGCAGCAGGCTGCATTGTGCAGCCCCTCCGTGCTGTGCTGCGCTGAAGCAACTGAAATCATCCCCATCTCTGATGCAACGTGCTGCATGGTAAAGCACTCTGTAAGCGCGCAATGCCAGCCGAGGCATTTGGCCCACCACCGAATGACGGGCCATGAGGCACAAGAGGAGCTACGGGATAAGGGCTCTTGTGTGCTAACCCCTGCTCCTGTGCCCTGCAGCTGAACAACCAGGAGGTTCAGCAGGCCTGCTGCAGGGCTTTCCGCTCAGACCCCGTCTTTGCCGATTTTGTGGAGAGGGCGCCTCACCTGGTGAGCAGCCCGACAAGATGAGTTGAGCTCTGTGCTCTGGCACAGCCTGCGGTCAAGTCCTTCATCTACCCTGTCTGCACATCTGCTTACGCCCGCACTCCCCTGGACTTGCCTTGTCACTGACAAGGCGGAGTGTAGCTGGTGTCTTCTTTTGCAATGCCCGCATGCTGCTCTGTTGAATGTGAAGGGCAGCATGTGTGAGGCCACCGGTCGCCTGTCCTGGTGGCGCTCTGAATGTCGCTCATGCACTCTCTGGTTATGCCCTGAAGGACATGCACCGCTTCCTGCCTCCAAGCGCCTCAGCCTGCGTGGTGACAGAGATGGCTGATGAGCAGCCTCAGGTGAGGCCCAGCAATGTCCGTCACCGCATTTCGTGCGTGTGAGCCACAGCCCACTGGCAGGCATGCTGCCTGCGACCACATTGACTCAGGCTTTGCTGCTGCTGGTGTTGCTGCTTTGGCTGCATGCGCCATGGCAGCAGAGGCTGTCATGCATATTGTGCAGCCTGCCCGAGCATAGCTGCTCTGATCATCAGCTGCACGCGACCCCCGTGGGCTGCTGTAAGCTTGACAGCAGGGAGGGTCATGTGCTGCACGCCTTCACAGCAACGTCACCACCTGCAGGACCGCGATGACGTGGCAATCACATGGGAGGCTCTGCTGGCAGCAATGGGCACCAGCTTCATCAGGATTGGTGATGCACTGCAAGGCGCAGGAGAGGCAGTGGGACGCTTCTTTGGAAGCATTGGGCACGCTGTCCACAGCAAGCTGTGAGGCTCCGCACTGCTGGACTCTTGTATTTGCTTGAGCTCTGGTTGCAAATAGTAATTGCGGACAGTTATGAGCCTCTGCCTTCGCAATATATCTTGGGCAAAGGCCCTTTGTGCAGCAGACTGTGAGGCCCTGCAGTACCCTGTGTATGCTGCCTGTGTGCCCTTGCCCCAGTGTGCTGCCCTGCCTGGGCCTTGTCCACTGACTGCAGAGTGTTGCTCCTTGATTCACTGTGCTTTCCGGCAGATCCCTACCGCAATAATTGATGTGCAGGCAGGCATTCGAATTGCTTTTTTGGGCTCCAAGTGAAGTTGGCTGCATATTGCTGCTGCAGGCGTGCAGCCTCGCATCACGGAGAGAGGCAGGATGAGGCCGGCAACAGGCCCTCCCAGGCAGACATGTGGATGGGCGCTCTAACGACTGTGGCTGTCGCAGTCCTGTTTATGATTGTGGGCTCTGGCAAAGCGAGGCTGCGCCCCAGCACGGCCACCTGAGCATCCTCTCTTTTCACTGACTGCACTTTTTGACAGCCCGCACTCAAGACTCTTTGTTCCTGCACCCCAAGGCTTTGCTTTTGCTCTTGAAGTATGGTCGAGCAAGAAAATTTAAACATGTCTGTGTCGCTCTATAGCTAGTCAAGAGGCCACTGCATGTGTAGCCAGACAGATTTACCTCTGTAGAGGCGATTTTGTGGTCAGCGTATCTGTGGATGAGATGAGAGTTCGCACAAGACCAGGGTGGTTCTTTTCACATTCAACTCAAGCATCAGGGTCTCTTCTTGAGACAACTGGCCAGCACGCAGCCTGCAGCACAGCGCAATATCTGAGGTGCCCCAAACAATATTCTGGGCTTAGGGTTATCGAGGCAGGCCATCTGGAGCAATATCCTGAGGTGAAGTTTTGCCTCACCTCAGGGTTTCGCTATCTCTGTCGTGAATGAAGCTGCACAGCTCAGCCATGCTGGCATAGTTCAAGCCAATGTTTGCTGCAATGTTGCGCTGTACCAGGCCCTCGAACTCCTCTGTGCTGCAGGTGTCCCTGCAAGGCACGTCCACGCCTGGGTCTAGTTGATCAAGCTACAAGGGTTCGACGTCTGCCAACCGTGCACCAGGCGCTCCGCCGCTTACATCATGCCCAGTGCATGACCGTTACATGATCATCATTCCATGATCGGTACGCTCAGCAGCAGGACTGCAGTCACCTGCAGTCCTCGATCTGGGCAGTTGCAGCAGCATGCTCCCGTTTCAGGAGTGCCAAGCCCCAGTGGATGTTGTGGGCGTTCAGCCAGTTGTGGTTGATGCTGAGGGAGTCATCCAGGTTCTCAACTGTGTGATGCCAGCCACTGGGCACGAAAATTGTCTCCCCAGGCTCCTGCAGCCAAAGTTTGCAGCCTCACAGGTATGGCCCCAGATGCACAGAGCACAGAGTCTAGGCAGCAGGCAGGCTGCCTCACGATGGCCGGGAGGAGTGCTGGCAGCTGGCCAGCATTTTGCACGAAACCGGCAACCACAGGATGACTGCCCATGTTCAAGGTTGGCGTCAAAGTAGAGATACTCAGCAACCACTCCTCTGAGGACCCACCTGGATGACTTCCACCGCAAGCTGGGCAGCTAGCGCAATGTTTGGGAAGCTGGTGCTTTCAGTTTCGGGCAGATTGAAGGACGGTGCCATGTTCCTGCAGCAGGGGCCAGATCAAATTTGCTGCAGGGGGACTGAGTTGCAGTGAAGGCTTCAAGCAGCAATTCAGACCAGCTCATAGTCGCCCTTGTCTGCACTTGCCTGGCTGTGGCATTGCCACACCAACAAGCAGCCACATGCAGAACAATCATCTGGCCCCAGCATGAACATCTGCATGACAGGCTGTCGGCTGCAGCAAGCATGACGACCCATGGCAGGGTGCGTGCACCTGCCAAAGGTATCCAGCAGCAGGTGAGTGTGCTTGGGGGCCAGCAGGCGCCAGCGCTTGCGCCCGCAGATCTGAGATGACCAGCTGTAAGAGCTCAGCACATCGGCATGGAGGGCTGTCCACGATCCCTGCAGGGGTGGAGGACAGTTGCAGGCTTGTGCGGCAGGCTGCAGGGAAAGGCGCATTGGGCATGTAGGCTCCTTCAGCAGGTCACTCGAGGGCAGTCTCTGCAATTTTTGTGGCAGGCTGCCAGGATGAGCCCGGCCAACGCACATGGTTGATCGCGGACGTAGTAACACATGAAGGCAGCGAGCTGAGCCTGTCGATTGCAAAAGGGCAATCACTGAAGCGGCAACCTGCTACATGCAGCAAGTGTGAAGCACTTGCTGCTGCAAAGTGCGATGCCTGGCTTGGCAGGTGAATTTGCACCTCGGGCCCCAGGTAGACAAATCTGTAGTCAGATGTGGCTATCTTTGGCGGGTCAGACTGCTGGCCAGGCACAGCGGCCTCGCCGCAGCAGCCAGCAGCAGCCTTGTGGTCACAGAAGGCATTGAGCCAGTCCTCCCTGAAGAAGTGGGGCAGCCTGTAGGCTGCCCAGCTGCTGAACTCATGGGCAAAGTGCCAGTCCTTGAGATAGAGGCAGTCCGGCTTCTGCGGAGCTGCTCGGCACTGCCACCAGGATGCATAGTCTGCGAGAGTCATGTCCAGCTTGCGCACGCAGCCCTCTTGCTGCCTGCACAGCACAATGGGGCGATGAAAAGCTGCTGGTGTCATCTTCAGCCACTGCCTGCTGCGGTGCAGCTGCTTCAAGGGTGCTGCGTGATGCTGGGCAGAGCAGCCAGGCATCATGTGACATGCAGTGCCACAGGGCCGCATGCAGCTGAGCACAGCTGGGTGCAGGGCCGCAGGGCAGGGCCATCATGTGCAGTCGCCTCGAGCGCCCTACATGGCACCACAGTGGCTGGTGATGGAGCAGCTGGGACGCCGCGGCGATGCATGCTCTTGCAGGGTCCTGCATTGCCCAGAGCCTGTGGGCATGGGCAAATCGCTTCAGTGATATGTCCCAGCTTGGCCAAGGCTGCCACCAGGGCCATCAGCCAGTGCCGCACCTGCTGGTGTCGGTGCAGGTGACATGGGCGTGGCCAAAGTGCTTGCCCAGCAGCTGCATGTTTACATCCCTGCAGGGGGTTGCCCACTCCTTCTGAGACCGCCATGCTTCAGTCAGACCCTGCAGCGGCAGCGCCTGTGAAGCTCACCTTGCTTTGTGCATTGCTGGGGCCAAATGACTGAAGTGCCTCTCAAGATACATGCTTTTTAACAGCCTGCAGGTCACCTGAATGATGACTGGCAGGTTTGGCGCCATCCACAAGCGCACAAAGCTGTCGTAGCTAAGATCAGCTGCATGGTGCCGAGGGATGGCAGCGGGCTGGCTGCTGGCAGCACATGAGCTATCTGCAGCTCCCGTCACAAACTGCTGGAGTGCTTCATAACAACCATTGGCAAGCCTGCAGCTGCAGCAACACGCTCCTTAGAATTGGAATTTCACTCAGCTGGATCAGAGTCATGGAGCAAGACTTGCGACTCACCTATCTGCCAGCCCAGCTGGCTCTGCGCCGTTGCTGGTCCATGCATCATAGACATGTCCAGCAACCTGCAGTCTGCGAGCTGCAGCTGCATCTCCCAGCTGAGGCAGGGTCGGCAGGCGTGGCATTGCCAGCAGAGCCTGGAGTGTCTCCACCCTGCAATGGGCAGCAGATTAATTCCTGCCAGCTCATCATTCCGATCTGCAACTCACCTGGGCATGTCTGAACATTCTGCTGGCTCCATGATACTGCTGCCCGGCTTTCGCCTGCATGAAGTCGATGATCTGGCATGACCTGACAGTTCACACAGGTCAAAGCTCAAAACTCACCCATGCAGATTATGTAGGCACCCTCTCCTGCCCTCCCATGGGATTGTTCGATCGAGTTTTCAGCTGGGCATGCCATAGGGTGTTCAAGAGGGTGGATGTGGATGGCTCTGGCACCATTGAAGGCTTGGAGATTGAAGTGAGCATGCTGACCTGCCAGTGCAGCCTGCAGACTGTCCAGCTCTCTTGGGAAGCCAATGTTGTATCATCTACGCAATGTTGCATATGCAGGTCGCAATTCTTTACTTGTGTGAGTATGGCTGGCGGCATCCCTTTGCCCATGCAGCACTGCCTGCAGATAGTCATGCTGCCCATGGTGGCCAGCATCAAGAGCTGGCTGAGCTCACGCTGTGCTGCAGACAATATGTGGAACAAGAGACTGCCAAGCTGGCAGGAGCCACCTTCCAGAGCGCAGATTCGGGCTGCCTTTGATGTATTTGATGTGGACCACAGTGGGACGCTGGACCGCAGGGTGCTTTGCATCTTGTCTCCAACCTTCCCGGCAGCCACCACTGCACAAGGCTGTCGGCAGTCTCAGGCTTGTGCATGGCCTGCAGGAATTTGAGGAATTTGCCCGGCATTTCTTGAAGGCTGGCCCTGACGCCTTCTTTGCAAGGCTAGGCCGCGCCACTGTGGTGCAGGCCGGTGTCCTGCCCGCAAGCAGTGTGGCAATCAAGCACCTCCTGGCAGCCAACCCAGCCATCTCACCAGTGCCCCACGTGGTGCTGGCGCCTGTGCTTGGTGAGATCACTGCATGTGCACGCGCTGCACAAGCAAAACTGACTAACACAATTCACTCCCTTGGCCATACAGCTCTGTAGCCAGTAATGCACGCCCCTGCCGCAGGTCTGGTCTTCAAGGGGCTCAGTGCTTTGGTGACGCGATGATCATTGTCCCGCCTGAAAACAGTATTGTCCAGGCCCACAGCACAGCATGCCGTCTCTGTACAATGTGGAACCCCCCTGAACTAGATCAGCCTGCAATCTCTTCCAAACAACATGCCATGTGTGGTCAAAGCCTGTGTGGTTTACATGTGATGAACGCCGTGAACGCAGTCGCGGCCACGGCACAAGGCTCATGTTCGATCAGCTTTCCAAGATCGGCAGACAACTGGGTGATGACTTGGCTGACCTTAAGGGCAACTTCCTTGGCAGGCCGCGGTCTCCCAAGATCAAGGCCCAGGTGAGACTCAGCTTCTCAATGATGAGCCTTTCGGAATCATGCATGCCACTGCTGCTCAACACCAACATTGTTCAAGTGCAATGCTGCAGGTGGACATCTTGACACCCGCGTCTCTTGTTAGCCAGCATGACGACAGCAAAGAGGCTATTCTGCAGAGCTTGCCAGCTCAGTACTACCAGGTGAGTGAGCCAGCTCTGGGGAACCGCACTGCGTGTCTGCTCACGCCACACAGCTGGCAGGCATGGTCGCCCACGGTCCTTTGTCTGTGCAGGGGCCGTCCTTTGATCCCATGCTGCATGAGCTGCAATGCCTGCCAATGGCATTTGATGGCAACACGCTGGAGGAGGTGGCCGAGGCTCGTACAGGAGTGCTGGAGGTTTGCTTGCAAACAGGCAGTATTGTCGAATTTCTGGATATGCCCCAGAGCTGGACACCTGTCTGCAGACAGGCCCTGCTGCCATGATGGGCTGCATCTGTGAGTGGTTAAGCGTGCTGACAAGCCCTGCTGCCTGGCCCAACTGCCGCACCCCGTCACGTCAACGAGTCCTGCAGTTGTCTCTGCGGGCAAGACATGCTGCCAAGCCTGGCTGCGGCCGCAAGCAAGGCGCTGCCCTTGTTGTTGGGCCTCAAGTGGAAAGGCTCTGCATCATCAGCTTGGAGCCACGCAAGGCAGTGCGCACAGCTGTCATGCACAATGAGGCTGCCCTGCAGGTGGTCAGTGAGATGCTGTCGCGCCACGTGCTGCAGAACTATGACAAGTTTGTGGCAGGTGTGAATGAGATCAGCGCCATTGAGGGGGAGCTGCAGGTGAGCTTGCGCAGTGGCTGCTGCCAATGCTCCAGTCTTCATGAGGGCACGGCCAGCTGCCTCAGAGCCCATGGCTGTAGTTCACTTGCAGCGCACTGCAGACCGGCTGTGTAAGCCAGGTGCTGTTGTGGTGGCTGTCCACCAGAGCTGGTGTCCAAGCGCGATGTCAGGCACAGGCTGCAGCCGTGATGGGAGGGACTAGTGTGTTCCTGCCCCCCACGCAGGCAGCCTGGCAGGGCGCCAAGGATGCTCGGGCCCAGCTGGGCAAGGTGGCGGCAGATGCTCAGGTGAACATCCAGGTGGCCCGACAGACGCGGCGCAAGCACGCCTTCACCGCCATCATGGAGCTGCTCAACAAGCTGCACCAGGCCGCGCAGCTACGCATGTCCCTCAGGTGTGTGGGGTTGTGGGCCTGCCGTGCGCCTGGTCGGCGCACAATGGCGGACGAGCTGCCAGTCAGCATGGCGTCACCAGGGAGGCCTCTCATGGGTCACCCGTGTCAGGCCGTCTGCCTCGAAGGCGTTCGCTGTCAAGGGCTGCAGACAGCCGCAGCCCCTTTGGTCGTCAATGAGACACAGGCCTTCAAGAGCACCAGCAGCCCAGGGAGCTGTAGGCCTCCTGTGCTCAGCGCAGCGCTGAGCAGGCGTACATGCTGCTGCACATGCCTGTAGGGAGGCACAGGAGAATGGGGAGTACGCCCGCGCCTTCTGGCTGTGCTCCGAGTGTGGCGCCAACATGGAGCAGCTGGCCGCGCTCAAGGTGGCGCAGCCCCTGGAGGTCACTGTGAGGAGGCTGTTTGAGGACACTGTGCAGAGGCTGGAGCATGCGCTGCACGCGGTGTGCAGCGATTTCAACGGGGACCGCTATGGCAAGGTCAGGCACCTGAGACTTCTTTTTTGGCATGCAGTGCCGCCCATATGCATGACCCTCTGTGTTGCATGACCCTCTGTGGGTCCACTTGTGCCAGCATCGGTGGCTTGAGTGCCACTTGTTCTGGGCAGCCACTTGTGCTGTGAGCAGGCCGCTGCGAGCAGCATGCGAATAGCGAGTGGCTCGCAATTGCAACGCAGAGGCTGTGCAGAGGCTGGCGCTGCAACAGGCTGCCTCAGGCAACACTGACGTGCCTGCAGGTGCTGGAGGGCTACCTGTTCCTGGGGCGTGTGAGCGAGCTGGGCGGCGGTGTCACCATGTGCTTCACGGATGCTGTGAATACGATGGTGCTGCAGGTGGGCTGCACAGGCTGAGCTTTGATGGGCACAGTGTGTTCTGCAGCTGATGGGGCCCAGCAGCGGCCTCATCAATCAAGCATCTGAATACAAAACAAGTGAACCCGGGCAAGCGGCAGCCCTGCTGCACCTTGTCGTGTCGATGGCTGGTGCCCATCTGGGCAGTTGTTCTCTCAGCCAGCTCACAGCCCACCTGCCTGCTGGCAGCGCCCGCTGGCATGCACAGCAGCACGTACATCAGGGTGCAGTCCGCGGTGCAGGTGGTGCGCGGCATCATGATGACCCGGCCAGGGTTTGAGGACAGAGCCAAGGGGTCTGCCAACCTGCAGGAGATCCTCAAGTGGCTGCCGTCTGACCTATTCAGGACCTGCCTGGCCAGGGTGTGCAAGCATGTATTGCCCTGCACCCTCCAGCACACAGGCCACAAGAGGAGGCTGCATGCAATTTTGCATGCATGCAAACGCCGATGCTGCCGCACATCTGCCTGATGCAGCACTGGGTGTCAAAGCCTCGCCCCAGCTTCATGATCAAAAGCTGCTGCATAAGCTCACGGTGTTGTGAGGGGAGCATCTGTTCCTTGTCAGCTCAGCTGTCAGCTGCCGCCCCTGTGCTGCAATCTGTGCTTGACCTCACAGCTATGGTACACCACTTCACCCGCATGCTCCACAGGTGCTGATGGTCATCTTTGACATCATGGCCAGCCACTTCCACATGTCTCGCTGGCACAATGTGGCTTTGGAGCAGCACAGGGCAGACCTGGCAGACCTGGCCAATCTGAGGCAGCTGTGCAAGCTGCGCATGACCGAGCAGCCACCACAGCAGCAGCTGGGACCTGACGGCAAGCCGCTGGCTGGGGTGCTCAAGACGAGCCCAAGCACAGACCCAGACGAGGCAGCCACGGATGCTGCCAAGGCTGATCCCAGATCAGCGGCTGACAAGGGTGCAGGCACTGTGGCTGCCCGATCTGTTGGGGAGCCAGCAGATGGGACAGGGTCGACGTCCGGGGAGCCTGAAGCTGTGCCTGTATGTGGTGGCACAGGCGTCCTGGCGGAGGCAAAGTCAGTTGCAGATGCTGGGCCAGATCAAGACCCTGTGGCTGGTCTTGGGCTGGCAGCACAGGCTCCTGGCCCGGCTCGGCCCTCTGATGCTTCCAATGCCATGACCAGATTTGACAGCATCTCATTGGAGGACTTGCCGCCAACTGTTGGCAGGGTGGCGGCTGGGCCGTCCCCTCTGGAGGCAGCCTCAGAGTCTGGGCCAGCAGTGTCAGGGGCTGGCTCAACTATGGGCCAGGGCCCTGCTCAGGGGCAGCTGCGGGAGCCGAGGTCCTCATTCACGCCGATTGCAGACCTGCAGCACGTCACAGACCTTTTTGGCAGGGGCCAGCCAGGTCTGGCCAGCAGCACCAGGAGCTTTGGGTCTGCATCCCCAGCCCCCAGCAAGGTGTCGTCAGCACGTGAGTCGCCGGACAAGGGCACAGGTCCTGTCGACGGCAGGGAAGCCGCGCTGGGGGAAGCAGGGACACAGCTTTCAGTTGCGCCATGCGCACAGGCAGGCGCGCTTAGCACCAGCCATCAGACGCTCCCGGGCGGGGCTGCTGTGCAGAGTGCAAGCGCAGGTGTGCCCCTGAGAGGAGCAAGTGCATCTGCCTTTGCACCTGCAACAGCTCTGATCGCAGACGGCCGCTCCAGCCCAGCACTGCCTGCAGCGCCTGCACAGCTTTGGCCTGCAGTCAAGCTGGCGGGCCACATAGAGGGCCACCTGGCGTCCAGCTTGCCAGCCAGCAGCGCAGCAGCTGCTGTGAGGAAGCGGGTGAGCATCAGCGTGCCAGAGGGCGCCACCAGGCCGATGCAAGGTAGAGTTGCCAAGCGCAGCTGGGAAGCCACCCAGGAGGCAGCTGCAGAGGCAGATGCGGAGGGGGCCTCCCCTGGGAAGAGTGTGAGCTTCCAGTCGCCCCACTTCCACCCCAGCGCCAGCCACCACCACGAGCAGCAGACCGTGTGGGAGGAGCTGCAGGTGGGCTGCTGTTGGCTGTGGGATCAGCACTCCACATTGCTTGTCTAGAACTCGAAGCTAGCTTGGGCAATGTCTGGACCTGAGTCTGCAGTTTCTCAAAGCTTGTGAGCATCAATGATATGATATCATGACACAGGTTGGGCCGCCAACTCAGTGTTTATCTGCCAGGCTGAAGCTGCAGGGTCAGCAAGCTGTAGATATGTACACTGTCAGTGAGTCCCTGCTGACCTGTCACCGCAGCTCCAAAGCAGCTGAGCTGAGCTGAACAGCCTGCTGGAATCCACCGGCAGGGCAGGTGGCCCTGGCAGGCAAGACAATGCGCTGCACCACAGCGAGTTGCCTGACACTGGCTGCAGGGCCTGGAGGCGGCTGAGCTGGAGGAGCTTCAATGGGGGGATGCCCTGCAGGCAGTGCGGCAGGGGCTGGTGGGGAGTCGCCGCTTCCTGTGGGATGAGAGCGCCCGCAAGATTGGGATCCTGCTGTCCATGCCATCTGCTTTTGAGGGGGAGCACTTCCTGGAGGTGGGCCGAGAACCAAGAGCAGCTCTTGGTGGTGGCGAGAGCCTTTGGTGTGTCCTGCAACACTTGCTGACAGTGAGGCCTATATGGAACTTGCTTGCGAGCCCCTCCCATTGCGGCCCACCCTCAATGTGGAGCCTTGTGCAGTTGTGAGCATGATGGTGCCAGAGCTTTGTGTGCAAATTGGCTTGCACCTCAGCTTGCCAAGACGCTACTGCTGCCAGAGGGCTCCATGTGCTGTGGCTGCCAGGTGGGGGGTCGATGTTGAATGCCGACATGAAGTGGTTGCTGAGCCCGTCAGGCAGCGCTTGCCTGTCTCCCGCAGGTGCTCAGCTGGAGTGAGCGCATGGTGACGGCAGGGGAGGCGTTCAGTGGGACAGAGTGTGCAGCTCTGCGCGGCATGCTGGCGCGGCAAAGCAGCGCCTTTTTTGCTGCCTACCACGACAGCAATCTCGAGGGCCTGCAGAGCATGCTGGACAAAGAGCTGTGGCGGAGGCTGCCGCTGCCACCTGATGGTGCGGCATCGGTCGGGGGGCTGCAGATGGTCAATGCATACTCTGTACGCTTCAGCTCCAGGACAAGGTGCTCTGGCACCGGCTGCTCCTGCCACTGCACGAACTGACGCTTTAACCTGAGTATAGCGATTTCTGATTGTGCACATTGTGACAGAGGGCCTAATTCTGTCTGACAGTGCCTCAGATGAGATTGAGCATCGCAATGTTGGATGTGCCTATCATGGCTGGAAGCTCTGGCACCGCCTGCCCGTGTCACATTGTCCTATGTAGGCCACTGTCGTGCACAGGCTGACAGCAAAGCCTGCTGGTGGGGCCCCAGGACCCTCAAAAGCATGTGGCTGACCTGACAAACTGATGAGTGCCTTCTGACACCCTCTTTTCTTTGCTGCAGCCCGCCCAAGCCTGGCACGTTCCCTGCACAGCCCAGAATTCAGTAAGACAGCAGCTGCCTCAACCCCAGGGCAGAATGATGCAGCTTTTGCCCAGTTTGCTGCCGGCGAGAACCCTTGGAAGCAGAAAAGGCGGCGGTCTCCCAAGAAGGACAAAGGCCTGCAACCTTTCAGACTGGGGTGAGGCACACACCAACCTGGCAGCCCTCAGTGTGCCACAAATGACTTTCTGGCTGCATTCAGCATAACATTCCTTCGGTCCCCATCAAAACTGAGCGAAGGGCAGTAAAAAGGTCAGGCTGCACCCCTGGACGTGACAGCAAGTGGTTTTGACCAGCGGCCATAGGATCCTGTTCTGCTGCGAAGAAGTGGCCTGCACTCTGCCAGCACCCAGCTACCTTCACGCATGATTGGGGCCTGTGTGGCCTCTGCAGGGCTGCTGACGTGCCTGCAGCTTGCAGCAGCCAGCCTGCCATGGAGCTGTGGGTGCCTGCAGGTTTGCAGGAGCAACAGTGCTGGAGGAAGACAGAGCCAGCCGGCGCTTGGAGGTGGACGAGCATGGCCTGCCGCGGCGGGTGTCCAATGATGTCTGGTCCACCGCCACCTCCCGGGCTGCCTCCAGGTCAGGCCCCGGGACATTGGTTGTGACTGATGTGTGTTAATTTGTGTGCATGTTGCAGCATACTTCTTACAAGGAGGCTCACCTCTGTGGAGCAGCTGGGATGGATCACCTGGCATTGCTCGGGACTTTGCAAAGTTGGGGTTGGCAGCACGTGATCCCTGGCTGCATTCGTGTCTAAGACATTGCCTTCAACATCTGAGGCAAGCAAGCGGCACACAACTGGGGTCACCTCCTTCGCAGCGTTCTGCCTTGTGAGCAGCTGCCCCAGCAAGCAGCCCAGTTGGCTGTCTCTACGCTGCAGGCGCACCACCAATGACAGTGACATCACAGCTGGTGGCCGCTCCATGTTTTCAGAAAGCGATATGTCCGACGTCTACGGTGACTGGATTGATGAGGAGACCCAGACAGTGGTCAAAGTGAGGACTGCAATCCCATGGCGGCCTCTGAGCTGGCAATGAGCAGCAAGCCAACCATGCGCCTGGAGTGCATGTTCCCTGCAGCTACTCCTGGCCTGCCTACAGGCAGGCTCGCCAGTGCTGCACGCCCCAGGGACAGTAGCTGTCTGTGACATGGGCCAGAATGAGGGCAGAAGATGCCTCTGTGCTGCAGGGTGCAGACGGCAGTGACCTGCCTGAGGGGACAGCGCCCAGCACTGGCACAGACAGCACTGTGACCAACAGCTCCATCAAGCTGCTGAAGTGGCTGCGAGATTACGGGGAGCTGCTGAGGTGAGACACGCAGCTCTGCAAAGCATGGACAGGCTGACACCAAGTTGCACCTGTCTTGCATCCCTGTTGGCATCGGCTGCAGAGCTAGGCTGCTGATGTGGGTTGCAGGACTCAGGGTCCTGGTGTGTGCCATGATTGCCTGGCAACGATCCGCGGCGCCCGCCCACTGATGATAGCTGCCTGCCTGGCCTACAGGGTGTTACAGCCTGCCGCATATGTGTACAGAGGCATCTGCGAGATGTTTGAGATGTACCTGTTGGTGACTTTCAACAACTTCAGCGATGTCAGCATTGCTGACTTGGTTCATGAGGCGGCACCCCAGGTGCGTCTGCCAAACACAGCCAAGCGCCAGACCTCAATCTCTGTGCCCAAAAACTGCAGAACGGAGTGTAAGTTTATAATCGCAGCGCCCCGCCAGTTGGGGCCACCTGGTTTGCCATGGCGCCGGCCTCGCTCTGTCGGTTCAGCATCGTGACAATGACTCCGAACTGTCTATGCCAACCTGGCATAGGCAGACTGTCTGATGTTGTCAGGCTGGCATGCTGCAGTTGTCAGAGATGCCGTGCCATGCTGTCATAGTCTGCAGTGGCATGTGTTGACCTGGGGTGGCACTGCAGGGGTACGGAGGAGATGCCGTGTCCAACCGACTGCGCAGCACACTGCTGCGCATCGTGAACAAGAGCCTGCAGCGGTACAGGGCGCAGTTTGTGGGCAGTCGGCCCCCCACCCATGCCTGGGAGAGGCTGGTGGCTGCAGGTGAGGAGTTTGCTGATGTGCAGATCCAGGCCGCATGTGCGCTGTGCACCTTGTCAGGCCCACAGCTGGTGGCCTCTCAGGACAGACTGATGAGGTGGGGGGCGCCTACATGTGCGTTGAGGCGGTCTCACATGTGTGGCTGCAGGCACCACTGTGGCAGACAGCAGCCCAGTGAAGCTACTGCGTGGGGCTGTGGGGGCCAGCTTCACATCCGGGGGACCCAGCCCCCTGGCGCACCCTGTCGGGCTGCCTGGGCTGCACCCGCTGGTCATGCCTGCGCAGGCCACGGCTGTGTCAAACTCAGGCAAGCAGGCGCACTTTGTCTGGCAGGGGCTGTTGTTGGGAGGGCATGCTTGCCTGTCTGACAGTGGACATGGCAAAGGCTTGTCACCCTCAGATTTGACATGATCCAGCCCTCAGAGCCTGTATAGTGCTGTGGCTACTTGAGGCCTGTCAAGCCACGGCGGTGTGCTGCAGGCAACATGTGGGGCCTGCTTGAGCGCACAGTTGCTGCCCAGGCGCTCATGGCGGTGGCAGCAGAACTCAAGCTGGCGAGACCAGACATGCAGAGCCTGCTGCCTGTGGAGGAGCATGCTGCCTTGGACCTTTTCTTCAACAGAACAGTGGAGTCCGCAGGTGAGGGCTGTGAGCATTGCTCGTTCTTGTGAGCACTGGTCGAGTTCATTGCACAATGCCGTTCAGCGTATGAGTCAGCAGAGTCAGCAGCTTGCACCTGTCTTTAGATGGCAGCACATCCAGCGCTGCTGTGATCAGCTGCATCCTAGACTTGATTGCAGTACTGACAGCTGGCATTCGTGTGAATAAATTGCCAATGGGCAACGCACATTTTGACCTGCCTGTCTCGGCCCATCTTATCTTGAGAGGTGACAGCTGCTCCCGTTCTGCAGAGGACGTGTGTGACTCGATCTTGAGGAGCGGCGCCCGCCTGAACCTGCCAGTCTTGCCTGTCCTGGAGCACATTGCAGGGCAGAAGTGGGAGCTGGCCCAGCTGCCGGGCAAGGCCTCTGCCTGGGTGGACGAGATGTGCATGCACGCCCAGATCTTCAGGGAGCGCCTCTCACATGTCAAGGGCCTGTCCCACGCCAATGTGCAGCAGGTGGGCCATGTCAGTGCCAGTACACATTTGGGCTTTATGGGGAGCCCACTGCAGGGCGCTACGAGTCTCACGCACAGTGCAGCAGGTATAACCTCGTGGACAGCTTGCTGCTGATGCTGCCACTTGCTGGCAAGCGGCACAGCTTCAACCACCCTCTGCTGCTGCTTGCCGCTGAGCCGCAGGCACCCTCTGCTGCTGCTTGCCGCTGAGCTGCAGCCAAGCTGCAAGCAGGCCCCACTGGCTGATGATCTTGACGCAGACAGCAGAGCCCCTGCCCTCCCGCCAGGGAGCTGTGTGGCCAAGCTCTTAGCCTGAAGTTTTCCTGCCTTTTTCATCTGACGCATTGTGCTCGGAAGCTCTTGCGCCTGCAGTTGTGACGCCACAACATCCCCTACATGTCAGAGGTCATGCTGCATGGACTTTGTGTTGAGTCAAAGCTGTAGCTTGCCTGCATCTCATGTCTGGGCTTGAACAGCGAGCTCCAGGCTGCCCCCTGACTGCAGCTGTGGCGCCACGCCATTCACTACATGGCAGAGGTCATGCTGGAAGGCGTTGCACGCATCCGCACCCGCTGCAGCGCCATTGGACGCCATGCGCTCAGCAACGATGTGAGGGAGGTCTTCAAGGCCATCCAGGCACTGGTGCCCCCCGAGGACAGCGGCGTAGCCAATGCTGTTGCCTCCAACAGCAGCCTGGTGGACAACTACCTGCAGGTGATTGGACCAAGATGCTTTGCTCAGCTCAAGGCCACTGCCAGATGTGCTGTGGAGGCGGCCCAGGTCCTCTGTGATGCCTCCATCTGTGATGCCTCCATTCAGGGTGGCGCCGCCCTTCCAGAGGTGCAGAGATCTGCGTAGGCTTTGTTTGTGTGCAATATGAATGGTCTTGCAGTTGCAATGGTGTCCTACTGGGGCTGCCCTGTTGCTATGCAGGCCTTTTTTGTCAACTCCCCAAGCGACTTGCAGCGCTGGGTACAGTGCCACCCTGAGTACCGTGGTGACCACCTCACTGCCCTTGCCACCCAGATAGCAGACTTCAAGGGCCTCAAGAAGAAGGATAGACAAGTCTTGCTTGAGCTGATTGAGGGCAGCATCACCTGAGCCATTTCCAAGCAGATCTTGGGATACGGTGGGCCTGCAGGGACAAGACTGCCTCATTGTCCGACCTACCATGCTGCTTTGTGCTTGACAACCCTTAGGCTTGGGACATTTCCCCACCTCAGACCTGCACGACACCCTTTTCTTCAATGAGCTGCTGCCCCCTGCCCTGCGCGTGTAATGATCTAAATGCATTGCGTGATGCTTGTGCTAGCAATCATGTCAGCAGCAGGCCAGGCAATGATGCGTGCAGCTGAGCTGGCTTGACCCAGGCGTCGCCTTGGAGAGTAGGGAAACTTTGGAGGTAGCGCCGGCTGGGCTGCTGAAAAACACATTGGATCAATGAATCATGTACAGCATGCACCATCTCAACACCTCAACCTCCGTGCTGCCGCAACCCATCCAAGATCTGGCACCAGCCTGCTTGCCCAACTTCAATTGGCTGGCTGCTCAGCCTATGCCGCAGTGGTCAAGGTGGAAGGGACCTTGCCTGCAGCACTGGTGCTGCCGAAGTCACTGCCTCTTCTGCAGGCAACCTGCAATGTCACTTGGCACCTCTGAGCTGTTGCCGTCTAGCTATTGCACAGAAGCGTGCCATGGTGATTGCACACGCTGATGTCCCAGTGCTGCTCTGCTTGTGCATCGTCCTGCCTGCACAGCCTGCTCCTCACTACATCAGCAAGGAGTTGCAACCCATGTGCCTGGCCACAAGCACTGCTGCAGGTGACCGCTGCCTTACTGGGGGTGCAGTGGGCGCCATTGCCATGAGCACCCTGCTGACCTCCAATGCCAGCTAAAACACAGGGGCCGATGTCAGCCACAATGGGACTACTTCAGGCTTCTATTTTATGGGGCTTTCAAGGCTTCAAAAAGTCCAGGCAGACAGGCAAAGGCGACGCACTCTATTCTACAGCTGCATGTACTTGAAAAGTCACTACAGTTCAGTACAGCTTGTCCACACAAGCAGCGTCGCTCCCACTGATACAGTTGATTCTGATCCAAAAGTGACGGGCCTCACAAAGTAACCTTCTCAAACTCCACACTTACGTTTCTCAAAATTGAAAAGACACTCAGGAGGACGACGATGGGTTTGAGATTCTGATGCTGTACTGCATGCCCTCCTGCCCAGTTGCAGCTGTTTTGGCATCTGTCAAAGGGCTTCTGCCAGTCTGCATGGTGTACATGAACCCAAATGCCATGCTGGCAGGCAGCACCACCTGCAGAGCAGCACACAACTCAGCCTTGTTGACCTGTGCCAGGAGCCTATGCCTTGAGGAGCGCAAGGCAACATGAGCAAGCAGCGCCAAAGGCAAAGCTGATGGCAGACAGATGAGGCCTCGCGCCATAAAGAGAAGCCCCACCTTGGCAATTTTGGCGTGGTGCCGCACAATAGCGTCGCCAAGGCCCATATCTGAAGCAGGTGCTCTCAGCTTGAGGTGACGTTCAGCCAAGGAAGCGCCTCTCCCGGGCTCTCAGCTTGAGGGGGAGCCCGGCGCAGGAGGTGGGACCGTCCTAAGTTAAATCAACTGATGGTGGCCAGGGCTTCTGATAGGGTTTCTGTTGGACTTCTTAGAAAGATATTTTTGCTGATCTGGCTCGCAACAGCAGGCCACAAGACATCCCCTGCCATGCTCCCAACCACCGGTCGGTATGAGGGTGCTGCACATGCAAGCTTGCTGCTGCAAGGAGCACAGTGGGCAACTTTTGCTGAGCTTGCCGACTCAAATTGCAGTTGCCAGTAACACCCAGGCACCCTTAGCATGGGCATCAAGCCTAAGCTGTCTGCGATCACACCTGCAAACTCACCACTGCAGGCATTCAGGCTTGGAGGAGCGAGCTGGTGTGGCAGCAATGGTCCCAGTTGGCCGCTGCAGCACAAGTCTTGCCAACAACACAGGAAGTGCTTAAGAAGCAGCAACACCTCTCTGCATGCTCTGTCACAGGTGCAACCTTCCATGGGCATGGTGGTGTTGAAACAACACCATTTTTTCGGGGGTGGTAAGGACTTGTTTACTCTGCCTCCTCAGCAGCGTCCTTCTTACCACTCTTCTTGGGTAGCAAGACGCCGTGGATGTTGGGCAGCACACCGCCCGAGGCAATGGTGACGCCGCCCAGCAGCTTGCTCAGCTCCTCGTCATTGCGCACAGCCAGCTGGATGTGGCGGGGCACAATGCGGGTCTTCTTGTTGTCGCGGGCGGCGTTGCCCGCCAGCTCCAGCACCTCAGCTGCCAGGTACTCCAGCACAGCGGCCTGCAGGGTCGCAGGGGAGCACATGAGCACCAGATGCTGGCCTCGACATCATCTCTACTAACCGGTCCACAAGTGCAGGCTCAGCATGTTGTGTAGCTCCAGTGATGCAGCACACCGCAAACTGGCACCCTGAAGCCTCAGCTCACCAGGTACACTGGGGCTCCAGCGCCAATCCTGGTGGCGTACTTGCCCTTCTTCAAGTAGCGGGCAATGCGACCCACAGGGAACTGCAGGCCAGCCTTGGTGGACCGGCTGACAGCCTTCTTGCCAGCGGTCTTGCCTCTGCCCTTGCCAGACATGTTAATGATATGTGTGGGGTGTTGAGTGAGATAAGAGATGCTGTGTGATTGCAGAGAGTTGTGTCCTCTTCCAAGCGCTGGCTGGCGCGATCCGCTAGGGCACGGCCCCGACCCTGGAACTTAGGGTCGACCTCATGACCTGGTAGGTGCTGTCATTGTCAGGGCCACATCGCTCCACACAACCCTGTCTGCCACCCACCGTCTATTCGAGCTCTCAACACACACTCCGCACAGCAGCCATGGCTCCCAAGTCCGGAGAGAAGAAGCCTGCCAAGAAGGTGGTCAAGAAGACCGGAGCCAGTGCTGGGGACAAGAAGAAGAAGGTCTCCAGGAAGGCGGTGGAGAGCTACAAGATCTACATTTACAAGGTGGGCAGTTGTGCTGTGCAGCAGCATGTGACATTGGCCTGCCATGTTTGGCTAGCTGATTGTGGTCAAGACAACATATAAGTTGAGCACACTTGCCAACCCCTTGTACTTGCACCATGCAGGTGCTCAAGCAGGTCCACCCTGACACTGGCATCAGCTCCAAGGCCATGAGCATCCTGAACAGCTTCATTGCCGACATCTTTGACAAGATTGCCACAGAGACAGCCACCCTGGCCCGGTACAACAAGAAGCCCACAGTGACCAGCCGCGAGATTCAGACCGCAGTCAGGCTCATCCTGCCTGGGGAGCTGGCCAAGCATGCAGTTTCTGAGGGCACCAAAGCTGTCACCAAGTTCACCTCTGCCTAAGCGCAGCTGGGAATCCACTCTCACATCCCACAAAAAGAATGGTGTTGTCTCAACACCACCCCTTCCCATCTGGAATGTGACTACTCGCTTTGTGCATGCCTGTGCGCAGGCACCTTTCAGCCCCCCTGAGCAGGACTTGCAATGTGTGGCGTTCATCTATTTGCTGGACAACTCTTGCTGAGCAGCTTTGTTTGACTACCAGCAGCCTTGAGCTGGATGGCCATTGGTAGCTGCATCTGTCCCCATCTCCCAGCTGCAGCCAACAGAAGCCCTGGTATCGAGCAACTAGCAGAAGGCTTGTAGAGGTGTACCCGTCTTTCTGCTCATTCAGCTGGCCAAGTGCCGTCAGCCAGCCCACCACCAGCAATGTCTTGGGACATCTGCCAAGCCATGTGGTCAGCACCGCCCTGCCTGCAGGCATCATCTTGTACAGAGCAAGCGGCAGGGAGGCTGAGTCCACAGCAGGACAAACGCCGATCAGCTGCACTGTGTTTTTTTGTGCAGTGCCAGTCCTCTGGCCTGGGGTGTTTTGCCTTGTGCTGGGACGGGGCGCTGAGCCTGATGGCTGCATGCTGTGCAGCTCTCAATATTGTGCAGCAGTTAAGGCCCAACAGGTCTGGCTGCAGCTGGCCGCCAAATGTCCGGCAGATCAGGGCCCCCCTGTGAGCCAAGTCTCACAATTGGTGCAGCAAAACACAGAAGCAATGTCCTAAAACATCCGCACGCAAACCTGTCCATGCTCCCTGTACCACTTCTGCGGAGCAAGCGCACTCAGCCCACTGCTTTTGACGGTGTTGCTTTCTTTGCAAAGCTGTCAGCCGTACAAGAGAAGCACCAGCTGTGATGTATGCAGTCCAGCAAGGGCTTGCTCTGTTCATGACACACACACATCTAAACACTATGCCGCGTTTGATGCCACACAGCCAATGCATTCCAGGAGTGGTGGTGTTGAAACAACACCCTTTTTTTGTAAAGTGGAGCTTTAGCAGCTTAAGCGCGCTCGCCACGGATGCGTCGGGCCAGCTGGATGTCCTTGGGCATGATGGTCACACGCTTGGCGTGGATGGCAGCCAAGTTGGTGTCCTCGAAGAGGCCCACCAGGTAGGCCTCAGCAGCCTCCTGAAGGGCCAGCACAGCGCTGCTCTGGAAGCGCAGGTCAGTCTTGAAGTCCTGGGCGATCTCACGAACCAGGCGCTGGAAGGGCAGCTTCCTGATCAGGAGCTCAGTGCTCTTCTGGTACTTCCTGCAGTGGTGACAAGAGAGGGGTTCAGGTGGGTGTCAAATGTGCTGATGCGCAAGCGGTGTGCATGAGAGTCAACAACAGGCTCTCACCTGATCTCACGCAGGGCCACAGTCCCTGGCCTGTAGCGATGGGGCTTCTTGACGCCACCAGTGGCAGGGGCTGACTTGCGAGCTGCCTTGGTGGCCAGCTGCTTCCTGGGGGCCTTGCCACCGGTGGACTTGCGGGCGGTCTGCTTGGTGCGAGCCATGCTGGGTGCTGGATTGTTGGGGGAGTGTGAGGGATGCTTGAGGACAGTGAGAAGTGTGGCTGATGGCTGCGATGGCGTGCTTAGATACTGGCTGGTTTCGGAGTGATCGTTCAGCATCCAGGGCTTTACAGGGTCTGGAGCTTTTGTACCCGCATTTCTGGCAGTACCACCACTCAGCTCTCACCGCTCACAGCTTTCTCAAAGGAATTCAGAGCACCTCTCACAAGTTCAAGCAGCTATGTCTGGCCGTGGCAAGGGAGGCAAGGGCCTGGGCAAGGGAGGCGCCAAGAGGCACCGCAAGGTGCTGCGTGACAACATCCAGGGCATCACCAAGCCTGCCATCCGCAGGCTGGCTCGCCGTGGGGGTGTCAAGCGCATCTCTGGCCTCATCTACGAGGAGACTCGCGGAGTCCTCAAGGTGGGCTTTGCCTGTCCTGAGGGGTGGCGCTCTGATGTACATCTTGATTGACTCCAGCACACCATTTAAGTGCGACTGCTCTCCACAGCATGGCACTCTACTGGCTGGACTGACTTCTAGCTACCTCTTCCATGCAGGTGTTCCTGGAGAACGTCATCAGGGATGCAGTCACCTACACCGAGCATGCCAGGCGCAAGACTGTTACCGCCTTTGATGTGGTGTATGCCCTGAAGAGGCAGGGCAGGACCCTGTACGGCTTCGGCGGCTAAGTGCCCAAGCAGAGCCCAACAACAAACTGGTGTTGTCTCAACACCACCAAGTGATGTGGAACTGTCTACATTGATGATATCAACTCCTGACTGCCTGAAGCTGTGGTGCACAACAGGTACCTGAAGAGATGTGGTCCCAGCACCAGCATGGCCTGCAGTGGTCACCCAGTTCTGTCTGCAGCCACCTTGATGTGCCCACTTCTGAGCAACTTTGTCCATTTGTGAGGCTGCACACATGTTCAGGTACGGGAAAGTCCTGCTGATGCAGCCATCGATGGCCACGAGGCCTCCCTCAGCTGCCTGATGACACAATAAGCTCTGATCTTAGCTGCTTCATGTGCCCCTCATACATCCCTGTGCAACACTTGAAGTAGCCTCCAACCCTGGCAGCTTTAAACAGGCTGCAGCAGAGGCACCCCGTAAGATGCACTCAGTGGCAGAACATGAACTATTGACTTGAGCTGGGCTATGAGCAACCTATGAGCAGCTGTCAGCCACAAGGGTTGATAGTGACAACTCTGCCACAGGAAGGTGACAGATTATACGCTGGCATAATAACCCGAAAAGCGCTGAGAAGACAATTCAGAGGCTGGGCCAGTCAACACAGTGGGTCAACACCAGAAAATTCCATGGCGGATCCCAGGCCCTCTGCGCCCCCTCCAGGCTCAAGGCCTGTCAAGGCAGGAGGTCCGAACTGCTTCCAGCTTGTCAAAGCTACTCTTGGGACAGAACTGGCTCACATGTTTCATGTCTGTAGTGTGGTCACTCGACATCTGGGTGATGGTGGGCCTGGGACTGCTGACTATCTGGGTGAGTTGCCCATCAGGACCAGCACCCTGTGTCAGGCATGCAATCTCAAGCTTCTCCAGCCGCCTCTACAGGTGCTGTGGTTCCTGTAACAATCCCATGCGCCGCACATCCAAGCTGTGCTCGCTTCACACCTGGCTGAAGCTGCGCCAGGCAGGTATGTCAGCGCCTGTGTCACCCTGTTGTTTGCTGCCCTTCCCACAAGCAGCTGACATGCACAGTTGCTGCAGGTGATGCTTGGCGATCCGGCCAGAGCATGTTGCCTCTCTCTGGAGCCAGCTGGTCAGCTCAACCTCCATCCCACACGGCAGCAGTTGAGGGACGGGAGGCTCTGAAGG
The DNA here is from genome assembly GCA_019693375.1 of Asterochloris erici. NCBI lineage: Eukaryota > Viridiplantae > Chlorophyta > Trebouxiophyceae > Trebouxiales > Trebouxiaceae > Asterochloris > Asterochloris erici. The sequence goes on along the minus strand of JAAMXJ010000138.1, from coordinate 157,109 downwards.
AGCAGGGGCTGTCGCAGCCTCTCAGCCAGCTCCACAGAATCCTCCCAGCCCATGCCTGGGTGCCAGCTGCCGGCCCCTGTCAGCTAGCACAGAGTCGGGCAGCGGCCAAGCTTGCGGCGCAAGCTGGCAATGCCCACAGCACCCGCCATGCCGCACAGCAGGCACTGGACATGCCACCTGCTGCGGCAGCCAAGCATGTCCTGTACAGGGGGCGATTCATGGTTCCCTTCAGGCTGCTGGTCCGCTTCAAAGTGTTTCAGCTGGTCGGTGTTGCCGCTCTGGCTGTGCCCATCAACACCTTCCTGGTGCAGGCAAGCTGGCCCCTGCTGTCCAGTGCTGCACAAGCTGTCGGTCTGCTTGATGGTGCAGGCAACCTTGTTGTTTGACAGCGATCGAGCCCGGCCAGTTACATGAGGGGCACAGGCAACAGCCTGCTGCACGCTTTTGCTGCTGGCTCTCTGCGCTTCTGTGTATGGGCCTGTGACCTGTGCGCTGTGACTCCTGCCAGTGTCCCCGGTGGCACAGGGCACTTGTGTGGAGCTGTCAGATGGCCCTTTGCTGATGCAGGGCACGGTGTCTGGCATCCAGCTGGTGATGGCAAGCTCCCTGTTGGTTGGCTGCGGCGTGGTGTCCACCGCCCTGTGGTTCTTCTCTCGCCGCTACCTGGGCGAGATCGCAGTCCTGCAGGCGCCAGGCTTGCAGCCCCAGCTCCAGTTCAGCACCCTAGACTTCTGGGGCAACAGAGAGGCGAGCCCGTGCATCAGCAGCAGCGCAGTGAACTCGCTCGGCTCCAAGTTGTTGATTCATGAGGTCCTGACTGTATGCCCCTGAATTGCAAGGCAGAGCATACTGGTCTTGGGACGCTTTGTTATCTGTGTGCTGCTTGTCCTGCTCCAACACAGGCCCACCTGCCTCCAGCTGGGCCTTCAGATGTCAGCCCAGCTCACTGATCTCAAGCAAAACACTCCAACCTGGTCAAACGCGCAGGACAACCTCATCAGCATTCAGGATCTCGTCCCACCCCTTGAGCGGCTCAACAGTGGCAGCATGCTGCAAGTGGCCGAGCAGCCGTTCATCCCCATCGACGTCACAGGGGAAAATGGCCGCCAGTACTTTGTTTCGCTGAGACATGGTCATATGGCAGACAAGGAGGGCCTCATGAAGCTCCTGAAGGGCTGCCACAGCCTGCAGCAACCCGCCCAGCCACTGTCCCATTGACTGATTAGATGATGTGCTTTTGTAAACCCAGGCCAAGTTGTTAGATCCTTTTGTTACACATGACCGCCTGGTGACACAGGAGGTGTGTGCAAAAGGACGATGAAACTCTACGGTGCCCAACAACAAGAAGCACACAAACTGTTGGTCCAGATGATGAAATGCAATGGTCAAGGACTGCTTCAGGAACAGATTGCATCATGATGACATGCTCATCAAATGGCGAAGGCGCACTAAAGCGGCCCGGCAATGGCGGGCAAAGCAAGCGAGCAAAATCATGGTAAAAGATATGCACAAATTGGGGTGGAGGCAGAGTGCGCTGAGGCTGAAGTCTAGTTTGCAGGTCAGATGAATCAAAAGCTGGATGCACGCTGTGCATGGATCCTGTAGCACTGGGGCTACATCCCATCTGATGAAATGGTCTACTGTGTGAGATGCTGCAGACCCACACGAGGTGAAGGGGTGGGATGTGCCGCCGCGCACACAGGCTCAAATGCAGTGGGTGATCCCAGGCAACAGGGCGCAGCAGCCCTCTGCCAAGGTCTGCTGGTTCATGTGGTGATGAGCGGCTGCTGGGTTCCACCAAGCGGCTCCAGGTATCTTAGGGGTGCCTCTACCTGCTGCTGCCGTCGCCAGCCCTGGCTGCCGGCTGGGGTGGCGCCTCACCCCTTTTGGGAGGCCCAATCGGGCCACTCTTGCTCCTCATTGCGCTTAAGTGCATGCCCAAGCGCTCACTGCTGCCATTGTGAGGGCTGCTGGCCATGGGCTCCTCCCCTGCCCCTGCTGGCAGTGTCCGCACGTCTTGGAAGGGGCTCTGGGGCACAGATGGGAGCTGGGACGCTCCCCCCTGCCCCTGCCCCTGCCCCTGCTGCTGGCCGGCGCCGCCTGCTTGCCCCTGGCTGGGGTTCGAGGGCTGGGGGGCAAACATGTTGTTGGCCCTGTAGTCCTGCCCACCTACAGACACGCTGCGTGCATGGCGACTGCTGGAGTCTGAGTCAGCCTCTGGCTCCTCGTCCACTGCTGGCAGGGTGCCTGACATGCTGCGCGAGTGGCTCAGGTTGAGACGCCTTGCCACAGGGGGTCTGCTGCCTGCAGGGCACGGGGGGCAGCAGGGCGTGAGGCGGGCGGCAAGGGCACTGGCAACCCCCAAGTCTTCATGCGCAACACCACGGGAGCGCCCTGGGGAGCAACAGCCAAGCCACAGGGCAGACCTACAACACGGGGTGACCTGCAACAACCTGACTCAAGGTTGCAGACTGCTCTTCCCTTCAAAAGCACTGGGGGCCCACAAAGCTGAACCCCCAGGCAGCTGCAGGACCCCATGCACTTTCTTCCACAAGCAGCCTGCCCTGAGATCCTTGCCGACAACCAAAGCACAGCTGCAACCCAGCTGCCAGATGACAGGAAAGCCAGGCTCACCTGCAGATCCCGCCCCCTCGTGCAGCCCCTGCGTGCCCTCCACTGGGCTGGACTTGATGCTCTCTAGCACCTCTGCTGCGCTGACAGAGGCGTCCCCGCCGCCAGGTGTGGTCCGCGTCAGGGTCAGCCCCATGCTGTGCAGCTGGTTCATGAGAGCCGCCATGGCTGCAGGGTCGTTGATGGGGATGTGCATGGGGCTGCTGGTGCTGCTGTTGCTACCGCCGGCAGGCACCTGGTCAGAGCTGTCCTGCTGTGCCTCAGGCGCAGCCGGGGGGTCTGCCAGCGCCTGTCTGGGGGGCGGGCGCGGCTTCTGAGCCTTGGTGGGCAGCTGAGCTGGGGGCGCCTGCAGCTCGCCTGCAGGGGGAAAGCGGGAATGAAGGCCATGGACTTGGGATGACACAGTCAGGCAGAATATGGGGTGCTTGTGGCCCCCAAAACGCAAGAGCTGGTACCGTAGGGGTGCAGCAGCAGGCAATGTACATAATGCAGCGTTGTCTTTGCAGCCCTTGACACGGTTTTCACCTGAGGAAAGAGGCCCACTGAGCTGGGACAGCAGCTCGCTGTGCGTCATGCTGTGCTGGGCGCTAGGCGCAGTACCCTGCTGCTGCAGCCCAGAGGCGCTGGGCGATGGTGGCACAGACCCTGACAGCCCGCCATTGGCGCTGATCTGCTGCTGCGCAGCCACAAGCTTGGCAGCCGCATACAGCTGCTGGGTCTGCTGGTCTGGGTCCGGCAGCTGGGAGGGCACTGAGTTGGCATGAAGCAGCCCGCGGGGGGTTGGCGGCTGGGGGCTGGCCTGCATGCCCTGTGTGAAGGGCATCTGGGGGCGCAGGTGGGGCGGGCTGGTCAGGCTGGCCAGCGCTCCTGCAGGCAGACAGAAGGCCAGGGTCACGCAGGGCTGGAGCCAGGGCACAGCATTGCCACCACGGCTCAGATGCAGGCACAAGACTCCACGTCACCTGCAAGGAGGTATCACTGGGAGAGAAAGCTGTCAAGAGGCCAGGGCATCTCCAGGCTGGAGCCTGTGCAGGCCAACAGCTGAGGCTGCTGAGCCGATTGCTTGTCAGATTGCTGAACTGGTTGGCTGTCAGCATGGGAGCTTGTGCAGAAGTAGTGGGCTCACCCAGGGTCCGCGCCCTGGCTCCAGGCAGGTCCTTGGGCGGCGCCAGGCCGAGGCTCCTTGCCACCGCATTGGACATGCGGGGCCCATTCTCTGATGCCAGCGGTGACCCCGCCAGGATGCCTGCTGCTGGACTGACCTGCGACAGCAGCACCATGCTCCCGATCTGGCACATGGCTACCAGAGCTGGCAGCAACACGGATGAACACCATTGCAGGCGGAAAGCTGCCCACCTGCTGCGCAGCCGGCAAGCAGGGATGCAAATCCAAGCCTTGTTCCCTCCCTGCCGGTTGCCGTCACGGAAACAGGGGTACAGCAAGGCCACGGCATGCACCCAGCAGGCCTGTGAGGGCAGCTGCTACCTGCTGCCCGCCGGCCGGACTCTGCATGCCCGGCGTGCCCTGAGTCCCCTGCGCAGCCTGCATGCTGGCCAGCATGCGCTCATCCAGGGAGCGGCGAGCGTGCTGCTGGGCTGCCTGCTGCTGCCGCTCCCAGGCGGGGCCTCGCGCCCCAACCTCTCCGCTGTTGCTCCAGCTCAGGCCGCCACTCCCCAAACCGGGAGGAGTAGAAGGCGTCCCTGCGTGTGAATTGCTCCAGGTAAGATGTGCCCGCAGAGCGCCCTGCCTGGTCGTTCAGAGGACTGGATGATGTCCTTGTGGTTGGGCACCCTTCTCACACAGGGTCAGCACAAGCAAATGCCTGTAAGAGCAGAGCCAGGCAAATAGTGCCATGCACAGCATCACGTCGGCCGATAGCTATTGTCAACATGAGAGCACGCAGCTGCTGCTGACAAGCCTCGCACAGCCAGTGCAGATTGTCAGTCACCTGTGCTGTCACGGGGGCTCAGCATCCTTTCTGGCGTGGTGGGCACGCTGTTGAAGCGCTGCTGGCCCTGCGCGTGGCTGCTGCTGCTGCCTGGCGGGCTGCCTGGCGGCACATAGGCTCCAAAACTGGTGGCAGCAGGGGGCGTGCTCATCTGCACAGGCAGCAGGCAACAGTCTTGCTGAAGCAGCGATCGCTCGTCAGGTGGCAGTTCTGCTAGGCGCCACCTGGTCTTGTGGTGACAGCCTGGCACTGAGCTCCACATGATGATCAACATCTGTGATGCTGCTGCGCACCAAGTCCCTCCCATCAAGCTGCCCTGCATGCTGTGCCTGCCACCTATACCACAGCCCTGGCAGACACTCCTCAGCACTGGTTGTCAGGCCAGCATTCGGCAGCAGTTGCCCACCTGCATGTAGGGCATGCTGGCTGAGGGCACCGGGGTGCTGGGCGCCACTGACCCCTGCATCTGAGTGGGGGAGTCGCTGTGCGCCCGCCCATTGGTCTCCTGCTCCCGTTCCCCTGAGAACCCTGACCCCTGGGGCCCTGACAGCCCCGACGCCTGCGCCTGCAGCTGCTGCTGCTGCACTGCCTGTGCCTCATGGTGGACGTACGCAGGCTGCAGGCCCTGCAGCAGTTGGACAGGAACTGTGTGGCAGGCCCTCAAGTGCATTCAGGGGCTGCTTGCAGGCTGCTGGGCATAGCGCTCACCACTTTGGTCGTCCAAGCAGCTGCATTGCAAGCGGGGGCTTACAGGCATTTGAAGGGGCTATCGATTCCTATGCTCTGACCGTCAGGTGCTGCTGAGCTCTGTGTGCTGAACCAGGCCATGCCAACAGCTGGAGTTGAGTGGCTGTCAAGTTGTGTGCATCAGGCAGGGCTCCTGCCCGCAGCAGGATGCGGAGGCGTGATGTGCACAGCACGGGACCCACGTCTGATGTCTGCTCCCAGGTGTAGGTGGGGGATCTGAGCTGCGCCACTGAGTGGGCAAAGAAGCAAACGGGGCGCCGACACTGCCCCCCATCCTTGCACAGCTGGGTGCGATACTTGGCTGGGTGCAGCCAGCACTCGTACACACCGTGCGCATAGGGGCATGCATCGCCCTGCAGCGAGGGGAGCAGAAGCATGAGATGGCCAGCAGCAGCAGGTGTGCATGGGCATGCATCAGCATGCAGGTGGTGCAAAAGCGTTGGTAGCTGTAGCGGTCAAAGCTCAAGTGCTGATGACGCGATCAGGCACAAGACTCTGGCGAGTCAGCTCACCAGGAGACAGATGCCGCGCTTGTAGTCTGGACAGGGCAGAGGCATGTACCGGTATTCCCGGGGGTCGCGGCGGCGTGCATTCTCGGTCGGGTGCGCAAAGGGGCAGGACCGCCAGTCATGCACGTAGCGCTTGGAGCACTTCATAACCTGCGCGGCAGGACCTGGCTATTGGTGGGAGGCCGTTGTGCCGTTCTCCAGCTGTGGCCACGCCGCTGCAGCGCTGAAGCAGCCACAGTGCCACAGATCCCTGGCGCAGCTATGCACCGCAGGCAGCAGCACAGGGCGTTGACGGCATGCAGCATGGCAGTAACCCATGCAGTGACACCCTTTACGCCGACGCTGCTTACATGCAGCCTGTGCACAAAGCATGGCCCAGATCTGGCTGTAGAAGGTCACTGAAGCGGCCTGAGCGGTGTGGGGGCCGGCGCATATTGGTTGCCCTCATCCAGCAACGGTTTGCAACCCGGTCCGCATCGACCGCCCCGCATCGAGGGCACGACTGGCTGCCAGGGGTCCATCGACGGGCCGGCAGGGGCAATTGCCTGCGCTGACGGAACCCCTCCCTCACACGATGTCTTCCCAGCCCAGGCTTTCTTGGAGCCTGTCTCACCTTGAACTGAAACATCCTGAAGTGATCAGTACTGTACTCCTCAAGACTCAGTTCCTCAGTTCCGTAGGGCAGAGGTCCCAGCTCCTGAGGCTGCACATACTCCTGCAGCAGAGCCATGCACTTTCACTCCTTGCACTCGTTTGGCTGCTAGGTGCCAGACCCTACCTGCCCCATTGGAGCCATGTAGGAGTTGGGCTCCATCATTCCTGGTAGCATGGGGGCCGCATAGTTCATCGCCTCGTTCTGAGCCACCGGTTGGTGGACCGACGGCACTACTGCTGCGCCTATAGCCCCTGGCCGCGCTCACACTGTGCAGAGGACATACTGAGAGATTTCAACCCTAATTTCTCTAAACTGGCCTACATCTTCTGTGGGAGTCACAGCATGCATCATCTATGGGCATAGATCATCTGTGTGTGGGGTGCTGTGCCCCTGCAGGCAGTGCAGGACAGGCCAGCACTCTGTAGGACGGCCTCCACCTGCGCAGGGCGGTCTCCCACTTGATGCACCTCCACAGCAACCTGCATGACAGCATGTTGGGAGTCTGCAATGCAATCTGCCACTGTTTTGGGCTTGTTTTGGGCTTGCTTTGGGCTTCAGGCCTCAAGAGAGACCTGCCTGCTCGATGCGGTGCCAGTCTGCCTCAGTGACGCCCAGCAAGATGTCGAGCTCTGCGCCCTCAGCATCAATCTGCAGAGCAGGAGACCACGACATGAGGCTGTCTTGCCGAGTGCTTGCACCACAGCGAGGCATGTGGGGCTGCACACCTTCAGAAGGTCGATGTGCTGGAGTCCCTGCTGCTGCATCACATGGCTCAGCGTCTCCACTTGGCAGTCAAACAGCTGGGGGGACTGGAACCGGGATGCTTCCATGCAATCAGCCTGCAGCTGCTGCTTCTCCAGGGGATGAGCTGTGGAGTTGCCTGGCATTGCAGGGTAGAAAGTGAACTGCTGCTTGCTGCATGCCTGCCTGCCAAGAGCCAGCGGGAGCACGGTGACCTGCACAGCACATGGAAGCCTGAGAGGGTGCGTGCAGTCAATCATATGCAGACAGCCTTGCAGCCAGAAGAGCAATGCAGGGCATGAGGGTCAGGGCCACAACAGCAAGCCTCACACGAGGGGTGGCAGCCTACCTGATGATCCAGCTGGTGGCAGACGATGTTGGCTTGCAGGCAGTCCAGATTTGGTGGCAGGGGCTCCACAGCCCACACCTTGCTCTGGCCGGCTGCCATTGCTGTGCAGCAAAATATTGAAAACAAGCCAATGTTGGCTCCAACATCCACCACAGTGGCCTCCCCACTGAGATGGATGCCATGCTGGAGATAAGCCTGCTGCCTGAAGATCTCATTGTAGATAAATCGAGCCTCATCTGGTGCGTGGCAGAAGAGAGAAAAATCACCCAGCTCTACTACCTGCAGACAGCCACGCAGGGAGGCAGACTATTCAGGCGATGACCTGAGCTCATTGACTGAGCTCAAAGCAGGAAGAGGCATCGCGTGTGGGATGGCAGCCCCAGACGTTTCCCCTGCTCAATGCATCAGCATGGAAGACAGGAAGCTGACTGTGCAGGGTGCCAGACCATGCATCCCTGAAAGCTCATTTAAACTGTGTGCGTGAGGTCTGAACCGCAGGGAGAGGCAGCAAGTGCAGGGTGCCCCTGTGCAGTTGGGCCCATGTCTACACCAGAGGCCCACCTGAGCTGCTCCAACCATGTCTGCCCCGGTCAGGGGCACGGAGCTGACCTGCAGCTGCGCCAGCTGCTGAGCAGTCGACATGTTGCCCTGGACATTGGGGGCTGATGCAAGGGCTGCTTTGATGTGCCTGAGGGCTGTGCCGACACCATCCTGATGCTGCAGAAGCTGTTGCAGCTCCTTGCAGGCCTTCTGATGGGGGTGGCTCACAGCGTGCTGCACTGCCGCTGCCAGGCGTGACGCAGCAGACTGCCTCTCGGTGGGTGTTGCTTGGCGCTCCTCCTCTGCTGGTGCGTCAAGGGGATTGTGCAGGGAGTCCAAGGGTTTGAGCACACCATCAGGCACTCGCACAGCAACGCCACGGTGCACAAGCTGCTCAGCCTGCACAGTCAAGGCCGACGTGGTCAGAAAGAGTGCCACCTTGTTGGGGAGTTTTTCTCACTGCATTGAACCATTGAGCAGCAGATCAAGCCAGAGCATCGGGAGTGAGTGCCTCATCTCACCCACAGGAACTGGTCAAAGTGCAGCGGGGCCACCAGGTGGGGAATGCCGGCCTGCAGCGCTGCTGCAGAGGAGCCAGCGCCAGCAGGGTGCAGCAGGGCCGCACACTGCGGCAGGAGCCAGGTGTGGGGGACTGACGCATGCAGGGCTGTCAACGGCCACCTGCCTGGGCAGGCGCTGCCTGCCTGGTCAGCAGCTGCCTGCAAAGGTTGCCAACCACCTGCACGATGCACAGACATGTCGCAGCGCACCCACAAGGAGCGTGCTTCAGGGACTGGGAGGGCAAGAGACAGCTTACAGGGCTCACCTGCTGTTTGCCGGAGCTCACCCCAAGCCTACCTGTCAACAGAATGCAGTGTGCCGCGAGGAGGCCCATCGCTGCAGCCAGGACTGCCACAAGGTGTGTTGGATGGCTCAGAAGACCCATGTTGCCCATGCTGCCAAAGTCTGCACAGATGACACTGCTAGCTTTTGCTGCGGCTTCCACTAGTTGTTGCACCTCGGAAGGAATACTCTGAAACGCTCTCTGCAGCAAGACAAGCGGGGTGCTTCAGACACCTGAGACACAGGCGCAGGATGGCAGCTGGTCAAACCATCTCAGCACACCCTGCAGCAGTCACCTTGGGCTGCCAGAAACCGCACATGTGCACGCTGCCAGGCCACCAGCCAGCGGCAGCATGCACAGCATCTGAGATGCCATACAGCAGTTGGGTAGGCGGTGGCAGCTTGCTGCAGCCTGTCAGCGGGACAGCCGGCAGCTGCAGCCTCTGCTGGCGCCAGAGCGACCATGCTGGTGCAAAGAGGGGCCACATCCAGTGCTCCACCTCTGCCCAGCCCACTATGCCTGCAGACAGTGCAATTGGTCATGTCTCAGGACAAATCTTTGCCGACCTGCATTGCCAACAGGTCTGTACTGACATGGATGGCCTGCATACAAGCCAACTTGGCAACAATCCATTTTGATGCTTTGATCTGAGCGTCATGTACTTGCCTCGCACTTACCTGAGGGAGCTTGCTGCAAGGCCGCAAACAGCTCGGGCTGCTGCTGCGCAAAGAGTTGGCAGAAGTCAGCTGGGCAGCTGTACGGCACCAGGCAGGGGGAAGCTGCCAGGCAGCGCACGCCCATGGCCTCTGCGATGTGAAACACCTCTAAGCTAAAGAGGTTGAAGACCAGCAGCTGGCAGCTCGCCTGCAGGCTAGCGCAGCATGTCACAGATATATGAGGATGCGCCAGACACAGCTCTGGCTTCTGACACCTGGGCTCGTACCAAGAGGCACACTCACACACTCACTGCACATAACTGCAATTCGCCAGGAGCTGATCAGGCAACGACAGGGAGCTACCTGCACAGCGCCATGCTGAACTGCGATACATGCCTGCAGAACTTCTTCTAGGGCTTCTGCATCGTGTATGCGGTTGCCTAATGCTGAGCCCTGCAGGCAATGCCTGGCAGTATGTGACTACAGGCAGGCTTGAGCAGTCAAAGAGGCGTGACTGTCGTTGCACAAGTCATTCATGAGCATGCAGAAGACTGTTGTGCACAAGGTGATGAGCAGATGGCCTGGCCCTGCCGAGGGGCTGAATCCCACCTTGCCATGCCATGAGCAAGCAGGCTGGCTGCTGAGCCAGATATGCTGCACCCCGGAATCTAAGGGTATCCAGTCCTGCAGTGGGGCCAGTGACGCTGGGGTTGGCTCTTGCACAGCAGGAGCACAGCATGTCTCCAGGCATCACCTGATGCGCAGCATGCGTGATCAGCCAGACAGGGGTTACATGCTGATGCTGGCCTGCTACAGCCCGCGCAAGGATCAGCAGGGGCTGCACATCACCCCTGGTGCCCTTAGCTACAAAGACAAGTGAATGTTCCATTGCATTCTGACCTACATCACGTTTCACAGTGCCATCTGAGAGACCTGCTTCGCTGCCACTGCACCAGCATGGGCCGTGCAGAGGGGCCTACAAGCCTGCAGCAAATTTGTTTGCAATGCCTTGCTGTGTACAAGCATTGCCTGGGTCAGTGGCAGATCAATGTGCAGCAATTTGCATGCTTGCTTTGTTCTGATCGTACCTTGCACTCAGATTGTCTCAACTGCAATATAGGGCGTGACCAAATGATTATATGCCATGCAGTTGCTGCTGCTGCCTGCAGGCGATGTTGGAGACATTCCTGTTGACGTCATCTGGCCCGTGCTAAAGGTTTGCAGTGCAGAGGAGCTTGCCACCATTGAGGATGCCACAAGGTGAGCTTACATTTTTGTGTCACGGCTGATTGGCTTGCCCAAAGTGAGTCTCCCCTGCAGTGAGGGGGGTCGCAGCATATCAGGACAGCTGCAGCACCTCTGGCACGCCCTTGCCCTCCAGGATTTTGGCGGCCTGCCCCAGCTGCAGGTGGGCTGCTGCTCTTGCCGTGCAAAAGCAGTCCAGCTGCTGAATGGCGGGTTTGCCCTCCTGTGCCGCAGGAGCAGCCAGAGCACAGGGAGCCTGCCTGCTGGAGGGCGAGGTATCTCAGTATGTCCAAGCGCCACTACGACCTCACGACCGGGCTGAGCAAGCGGCTGCGGGCCATGAACGAGGCTGAGCAGGCTAAGAGGCAGAGCCGGAGAGTCCAGGTGTTGTGCCGGCGTCTTGCACTTGCCTGTGCGCCTGTGCGACCACCACCAGCAGCTAGCAGGGTGCACTCAGGTTAAGCAGGAGCACCCAGCAGATGACAGCTGCTGACAAGGTGCATCCACAGGCAATTATCACTGCTGCAGAGGCTTGTCATGAGCAGCCATGCAAACATTGCTGTTGCTCAGGCATCATAGTAGGCATTTGCATACTTGACTGCGCTGCAGGTGCTTGACAAGCCCCCTCCGCAGAAGAGACGCCGCACCCAGTCCAGCCCTGCCAGCCCCAGCGGAGCAAGGTCTGCAACCAGCTCCACAAGGCTGAGGCTTTTGGGGAAGCTGGGCCTGACAAGGAAGGCAGACCTGCAGCTGGCAACCATCAGGCCTTCCAGGGGTGCTGCTGCCGGGAACTCGGGCCACCACCGTCCGTTGCAGCAGCAGGCCGCTGGGACTAGATTTGTGGTGCCACGGCGGCCTGTGTCTGGCGCTCAGCAGAGAGGCTTTTCTCCACTAGTGAGCGCAGCAAAGCAGCCTGTACCAGGACGTGCTGTAGAACGCTCATCTTCACAAAAGTGTGGGTGTCTACAGCTTGTGGAAGCTGACATTGAGTGGGTCCAGCCCCAGCAGCCAGCCCAAACCTTGTCTGCTGCTTTTCTGGAGAATGAATCAGATGACCTTCCCAGTCCCAAAAGCAGCAGGAAAAGCAGAAGGCCAACAGCAGTTCTTGTGGAGGACCCAGACCCATTTTGGTAATCCCCTGCGGGGTCCAGCAGTCATTCTGGTCTGGCCATGCACTCAGTTGATCATTGATGGTCAAGATGGGGTTTGGTTGACATCTTCAGTTGTACATTCTAATCAAATCAGGCTATGCTGACCCTTTTACCCTAAACTGATACAATGTCACATGCCTGCGCTGCACCAGCTGGCCTCAATTGCCCATGTCCTTATCTTGCTTCTTGATCAGCTTCAAGCAGGCCTCCAAGCTGAACTCGGCGCTGGGCATGCTGGGGTCAAACAGCAACTGCCTGAACATGAGGTCCAACAGGACTTCAAGAGTGGCATACAGCGGCCGTGAATCTGCACCAGCTGCACTGCTTCTGGTCTTGGAGAGACTGGCAGAGGGATCTGAAGATCCTGCTGCAACAGCTGCCTCCTTGTCCGTTGCCCAGGCCAACACATTGTCGTACCTGAGGAAAAGGTGTTGGCAGCAATTGGACAGGGTGCCAAGCACAGAGCAGCTGATGGCATTGGGTGAGCAGGGGCAGAGTGAAGCTGCGGGTGGTAACAAGTGTGCAGATATCTCCCAAGCAGCGTCCAGTCTAGCACAAAGGAGTCCTGGGGAGCACAGAAGAGCTTGCTAGGCAGGGGCTTCATACCAGACACAGGAGCAGACACAGGGGGGCACAAAGTGCAGCGCTCACCCAGCCTCGTCAAGCTCGCTCATGCTGGGCAGGGGCTTCATGTCTGCCACGCGCCCAATGGCCTCCAGGAAGTCGACAAAGCTGAGGGCCTCATGCTTTGCGTAATCCTGCACAACTCAGCACATGCAGATGCTGCCAGCAGAGCTCTTGAGGGGTTGTGAAAGGCTCAGGTTCATGACAGCGTTTCTGCTTGAGCCACTGCCAGCCCCCACCTTGAGCTCGTCCACGGTGCTCATGCGGGCCCACATGTAGCACGTCTGCGCCTGGGGCGGGGTGAAGTCCATTGAAAACAGTTTTGTTGACTCCATGAGCGCCATCCAGCTGTCCATGCGCATGGTCTGCACCAGACCAGCCACAGATATTGGTCACCTGGCGAGATGATCTGCTTGGGAAGCTGTCTGCTTAGGTTGCAAGCTGCACTCAGTGCTTGGTAGCAGGGACACAAGGTCCTCATGTTCCAGTGGTGCTGGTACAACTTGAGAAGTGGACTGTGGAGGGTGCACACATTCAGGGGCTGGAGCAGCAGACTGCCCAGCGCACTCATGACCATGTCCGCACCTTGTAGCGCAAGCCCCCTGAGGCAGGGCGCAGACGGAATCTGCTGTAGATGGCCTTCAGCAGGTTGAGGTGCTTCTTGAAGCACAGGTCCACCTCCTCGTTGTACAGGCGCTCGGTCCTGAAGGTGTTGGGGGGCGTGATGGCGGGCGCTGGCAGGTTGGGCAGCATGTTGCGCTGGATGAGCTGGGACATAGCCTCAACAATGTCGTCCGTCTCCTGGGCCTGCACACATGGCAATGGGCACCCAACATTGAGAGGCAGCGCACGCCAGAAGGTGTATATGTGGCAGGCCAGCTGTGAAGCTGTCTGGAGCAGGAGCTGAATTCAGAGCAGCCGCCAGGCCCACAGTCTTCCATGGGGCATGACGGGCACCTGCTGCCAGATGCAGGCCTGTCTCAGGGCCCTGCCTGAGCAGCACAGAGGGTGTGCTGCCAAGAAGAGACTCTGCTACAGATGATGCGCTGCAACAAGGCGGGGCTGCCCGCACCCACCTTGCCATACTTGGCAATGGCCAGCCTGGAGACCGCCTCAATAAACTCAAAGCGCATGAGGGCGTGCTCGTCGTTGATCGCATTCACGGGGTCATTCTTGTTGGGCTGGAAGTTGGCCACAATGAAGATGGTGTCGCAGTCTGACCGCCTCACGTACTGGGACTCTCCATCAGCAATCTGCAGGTGAGTGGCAGCTGAATGCTCTGTAACTGGCAGCAGTCCAGATATGGATCTCTCATCAGCACAAAACAGTGATGAACAGCAGGCAGCAACCCCACAGATGCCTCAACGCAAGGCTTAAGGGCAGCCCCCTGTGCACAGCAGGGCTCAGGGGACAGTGCTGCAGGCACAGATGCAGCCTCCGGCCAGAGTGCACACCTTGCAATCCTCCAGGAAGCTGGTGAACTGGTTCAGGCTCATGTGGAAGGTGTCTGAGCTGCCACCGCAGCTGTAGTACATAAAGGCGGTGGACAGCATCTGGTAGTGCTGCTTGAAAAGGCCAAACAGCTCTGCCATGGCCACCTTGTCATCCTTGCCCGCCTGCATGCCCCAGTGGCAGAAGTTGCAACACTACCCCTGGCACGGTGACATGACCTTCATCCAGCCAAAGGCAGCACAAGCCTTGCTGCAGGCTGCATGTGGTGTTGCCTGCAGGTGGGCAGCAAGCAGGGTTGCAGAGACCACACCACAAATGGCCACTGCAAGGCCCAGCGCGGAAGGCCAAGCAAGCAGGGTTCACAGTGTGTCCACGCAGTCCTTTTCCAGCCGCAAACACAGCGTGCACGTGCAGCAGCAGCAGCCAGTAGCCAGCTGCCACCTTGTTCCCCTTGTTCTCCCGCGACAGCATGCTGCTGAACTTCTCCTTGGCCACTGCGTGCTTCCAGTCGGCCTCGCACATGCGGTCCAGACAGGTTGGGGTGTCCAGGAAGGCACGAGCGTCTGACTCCTTCAGGCGGGGGCGCCAGATCGACTTCTCGATGCTCCAAGCCTCCGCCCTGGGCGCCTGCTCCAAGTGCTCCTCCCTGCAGGCAGGCAGGCCATAGCTGCAGTCGCACTGAAGCTGCTGTCCTGTGAGAGGAGCTCCAGCCTCGAGGGTGGGCAGGCAGGCAGTGTGCTGGTGGCTCAGTGCAGCAGCCACCTGCGCCCTGCGGCCAGGCAGGCAGTGTCATCAGGCAGACCGGCGGCGGCAGCCCTCTGCAGCTGCAGTGGGTTCCAGCCTGCCGCCAGGCAGACAGTGCATTTGGGCTGGTTGCCGCTGCTGTCTGCCCTCTGCAGCTGCCAAAGCTGTTGGCCAGCTCAGATAGAGGGCACTCTTCTGCAACGCCTTGACAAAAGCCGTGCCAGAGGCCTACACACACAATACAATGAGTGGCATGAGAGCCCTTGCCGCCAGCATGCCCATTCAGCCTGCAAGTCTGATGTGGGCCTATGCTGCAACCTGATGCTGCAGCGCAGCCTTGCCAGCAGAGATGCACATGCAGCCTGCTTGAGACGTGCTTGGCCTACCTGATCGTCACAATCTTGTCTGTGATCCGCCGGGCCACCAGAATGAGCTGCAGGTTGTCCTCCCGCAGGTTGCCAAACTCTGAAGCCACCAGCTTGGAGGGGTGTTTCACCTGCAGGGCATGCTTTGTTGCCAGATGCAGCTGCATCAGCTGAAGTCCGCCTTTGTTTTGGCTTCCCTACAGTCTGCTCAGCCCACTGCAGCCTGCTCCAGCGCAACCCTAAGGCAGACAGGGTCGGCATGCTGTGCCACAACTGCTCAAGGAAACCATCCACAAGCAGCCATGTGTACCCCCTGGGCGCAGCTTGCAGCCAGGCTCGTTAGCAACCATCGCGGACCCTCTGGTGCTCAGCTCACCGGCAGCGTATGCCGCCTTGGCACAGGCACCAGGCGGGGCACTGGGCGAAAGGGCTGGAAGGGTGGCGCGCTCCCTGGGGGGCGCGCCACGGAGTCCAACACAGAAGCCAGCGGCATGTTCTGCTGCAGGGCCTGGGGGACCGAAGTTGGCCGTTCGGGGGGCTCAGCGGCCTGCACCTCCACTTCATCCACCAGCACACCTGCATCAGATGACAAGGCAGAGTGCCATGTCAGATGTGTGCGTGGTGGTCTTGTGTCAGGGGCTGGTGGAGGCTGCTGCCGACACCTCCAATCCGGTCAACAGCACCCTTGCGCAGTTCACATGCGCAGATCGGTCGTGCAGACAGGCAACCTGCCTAGACTGACTGGGAAGAGCCTGCTACTGTAGGACCCTGTTTTGTAGGGTATGTAAACCATAGAGCAGCTGGGCAAGCAGGGGATTAGTTGAGTCAAGGACCTGCTTGGCAGCTGCTCTCCTTTAAGCATGCTTTGCACTCGTTCGCGTGGTTGCAGAGAGAACATGCAGGCTGCTCATTTTACCCGCAATAACAACAACCCTGAGTGTAAGTGCTGCAACTGGCGAGTAGCTGGCCAAGTGCCTAGGCCTGCAAGAAGCCCTGCAGAGCCTGTTCTTGGGGCTCTGTGCAGCACACTTCACCGGAGCCTTGTCCTCTGGAACTGGGCAAGATTCGCATCAGCAGAAGGCGTTCTTGCAGTTGGACAGCTCCCTGGCGTGCAGCCTTACCGCCCACTGCAGCTCAAGGCTTGCATGCTGTTTGTGCAGCAAGCCTCATCGCCACAGGCGAGCGCGTACTGACCTGCGTCATAGTAGCAGAAGGCCTTCATGCCGTTGGGCAGCCTGTAGTCTGGAAAGAGGTCTGAGAAGACCCGCGCCCCGGGCACGTGCTCGAACACCGTCAGGCGAGGCACCGTCCCATGGTCCACCTGAGCCGCGCCACGCTCAGCAAAGCAGATGGTGGTGCGAGCGCGCTGAGGCGCCATCACCACCCGCAGCGTCTGTCCCTGCAGAAGCAGCACAGAAGCACTGGAGGACCGCCAGCGTGAGACCTGAAAGTTCTGGCTTGCACGTGCGGAGGCAAGTAGGCCCTCAAGAGTGCTGGCGCATGCAGCAAAAGCGTGCAGTGGCCCTGCTGCCGTATGCAGCAACAGCATGCAGTGGCCCTGCTGCCGTGCAGCGCACATTGCAGGCCCCTGCAGAGGTAGAAGGGCGCCGCCAAACCCACCGTCTGGCCAGCCCACTTGGAAGGGTCCCCCCGCGCAGGGTCGGCTGTGCCGGGAACCCCAACCACCTCCTCCTGCAGGTGGTGGTGGGCATGCAGGACAGTCATGGCAACCCGCCCGTTCTGGCGGTCCACCGTCCCAGGGCGCGTCATGCTGACGGTGCCTGTCTCCAGCAGCTCTGCAGTCTGCTCAGTCCACTCGCCTGCATACAGCCAGCTGTGAGCAGGAAAGGCTCCGTGCAAGAGGCCCCAGCGCGCACAACTTGCCCGGCACACGCCTGCGCAATCGACTCAAGACCGAACAGCGGTGTGCAGGACGACTGAGAGGCTGCCCAGGTGGAGACTGCTGTATGTCGTCAGCGCCAACATGACCTCTGACGTTCAACACGGCTGCAAGTCCAAGGTGGCTGCTGAGCGCACCTGTGGCCTCCAGCTGGTCTGCGGTGGGCAGCAGGACGCTGGTGATGGCGTCAGGGGGAGTGACGGTCAGCAGGCGCAGGGCCGCCCCTGTGGCTGGCTCCCCCTCCTCAGGCTGCCGGTACTCACTGCAGGGCAGGCACACTGGGTCTGTCAGCAGAGGGAGTGCACCTTCATCCACTTCACTGCAACAGTGCTCTGCCTGGCTTGCTGAGGGCTGAGCGCTGGCATGTACAACGGTGCTCAGGAGTGAGGTCTGAATAACATATAGAGACTGCAGGTGTTGCCACTTACACTGCCGTCCAGTGCAACATGAGGTCTCGCAGGCCTGCCACTTCATCCATGTGCATGTTTGGGGACATGACACTACGCAGCAGCTGCCTCAGCACCTGATGCTGGGGGCCCAGCGGTTGGGGCCATCCCGTGCCCGCAGCTCAGGAGGGTCCTCGCTCCACAGGTCCCGCAGCGGCCGCCGCAGCAGCTGATGCAGGTACCGCATCGTCGAGCGCTCCTGGGGGGTCAGGGCCTCGGGGCCCCCCTCATCCATGCGCCGCAGGGCACGCATGAATGACCTGCAGGGCCCGTGTCAGCCTGTCAGGGTGCGGTGCCTGCGTCCGGTCCAGAAAATTTGGTTCAAGCACTGTGCACACCAAGTCCTCACCCACAGGCCTGGAACTGCCTGTCTCTGCAGACATGTAGCACCGCACTGGCAACAAGCTCAGTCAAAGCTAGATCACTACAGGACCAGTGGTGGCTGCCGGCTGAGGCAGTCAGGCGACCCTCTGCCATGCTCCTCCTGACTGCACTGCAGTGCATCTTCGTGACGCATGCAGGCCCGTCCCATGTGGTCTTACCTCTGCTTGCCGGCGGCTGCGTCCTCATTCTGGGAGTCACTGGTCGAAATTTGCGACGTGACCCACTTCAGGAATCTGGAACGAGAGTCTCCCTTGGTCAGAGGGTCCCCACCAGCCTCAGTATCTGCCCTGCTCTCCCCCAGAGACTGAGTGGCTGCCAGAGTTCCACTGGGGCTGGTCCCAGCGGCATTGCTGCCAGGCTTCGGCTTGCCAGCCACCAACTGAAGGGCAGGGGCACAAAGGTGCCCTGAGAGCAGCGTCTGGACATGCAGGCACAACATTGACTTCAAAGTCATTTTGGCATCTGCTGAATGGGACAGCAGTGGCGATGGGGCACCAAGCCAACCAGCTGCGCCAGCTCCGTGCGCACGAGCAATGCCCCATGCTTGGCCGGCCACACAGCCCCGACACGACGACATCTCAGCGCCACCGTGCACCGCAAGTGTCGCAGCAGCGGCCCACCTTGGCTTTGGGCCGATGCGCAAGGGACTCCAGCACAGGCAGCCCATCTGCCCCAATCACAACCGGCTCGCTGCCCCAGACTTTGGTCACCAGGCGGCTGCTCATGGCGCTGGCGATGCTGACACAGCTCTTGCCCAGAGGAGGCAGAGTGCTGGTAGGCACCAGCGCCTGGGAGTCAGCCCCAAACTCGAGGTTGCTGTCAAAGGCGGCCGACCCCTGCAGCTCTGCCTTGTAGAAGCGAGTCCTGCGGCATGAGATGCGCAGCTGGATCTGCATGCCAGCTCAATGCAAGACAGCAGCCCAGCAACAGTTTGGCCGGGTCCGGCATTACATGCTGGGGCTCACATGCAGCCCTCCCGGAAGCGGCGAGGCGCAGCCGCCGCACACCCCTGGAGGTGCTGCAGGCAGGCGCGTCCATGTGACAGTAGCCATGCACAGCTGAGATCTCCCAGGGCAGCAACGCACCAACATGTTGGAGCGCTGGGCAGAACCAGGCCATACCTGGGGGCAATGTGCAGCGCCCTGTTGGTGGAGCCAGCAGGCACAACCTGCTGCCACAGCAGCGCAGAGCGACGTGCAGGACCATGCCACACCTGTTGTTTGGATGCAGCGCGATGTTGGTCAGGATGCCGCTGCACAGCCAGACAATCCTCTGCTCTGCGCCGTCTGTGACTGCACCTGAGGCCACCAGCTCCGTGAAGCGGTAGTTGGTGGCCAGCAGGGTCTTCAGCGCGTGCTTGGCAATCTGGACCTGTTGCAGGGGCAGGGGTACAGGCTTGGCGGCCAGCGAGGGCAGGCTCGGAGGCCATCGGTTGACTCAGTCCCATCTACCAGTCAGTGGCAAGGAGACAGGCCTCAAGGTCTAAATGAAGTGTGGCAAGCAGGTTCAGCATGCGCTCGGCTAGACCTGCAGCAGTGGCAGGAAACATGCGGAATTGGCCTTGGGAAGGTGGCTGCTAGCAGGACCTCCAAAAAAACAAACAGCGGGACCTGCAGCAGGGGCTGGGGAGCTTCAGTGGTCGGCATGGCAGCCCTGTCCAAATGCCTCACTGCCACATTCTCAGCCGTTGCTGCCATCTGGGCATCGCAAAGGGCTGCCGCCAGCGCAGCTGGGAGAGGAAGCGCTGCTGTGCACCCTCACCCAGCTGTTCAGCACACTTGTTGCATCCCGTAAGGTAACCCAACGCCCCAAAGGCCCACATGAATGCCTCTGCGCATAGACAGCTGGAGCAGCTTGACGGCTGTTGTGGGAGGTTGATGTGACAGCCCGACCTGGGAGCCAGACAGACTGTGGGCAAGAGGCTGCTGCCACGTGCCTCTCTGCTGACATCAGAATGTTGAATTTGCACCCATTCTGCACCCACGCTGACAGCAAAGCGCCCACCTGGATGTCCCTGCGCACAGACATGTTGAGCAGCGTGGCCAACGCACAGAACAGCGTCTCCAGCACAGCCGGCTTGTTGTTCATGTTTCGCTCATACTCCATGGGCTGATCCGCAGCATCAAATGTCGCGCGGTGGGCCGTCGCTGCCAGGGAGCGCCCCTCGTGCAGCTGCTGATAGCGCTGGCTGCAGCGCTGGACCAGGCCTGCAGTGCAGGAAGCGGATTCGTGAAGAGGGGTTCGGTCTGTGCTGAGCTGAGCTGACCAGCGACCTTCTGATCTGTTCCCCTGGTTGATGCAGGCTGCATTCGACACTGTGCCTGTCATGCTGTTGTCATGCTACTGGTGTCAGCAGAACACTGACCATCGTCTGCCAATGACTTTTGCATGACGAAGAGCTGGTCGGTCTCCACACAGCATGCATGCTGCGGCAGGGTGCACAGGGTGCCACGGGAGCGCTCACCCACGATGGCTGGCACACCGTCTGCCTGCGCCACGCTGACTTTGGTGGCGTGCACCGTGCGGTGGGGCTCAGGGCAGAAGAAGGGCGCCCTGTAGGTCAGGCGCCCCAGCCCGCGGACCCCCCTCAACTCCAGCAGCGGCACCCTGGTGCGCACCAGGCCCAGCATGGCCACTTCATACGACCTGACGGGAGCAGCAGGCGGGGCGTGAGATCAGTCTGGCATGGGGTGCTGTGCGCTGTCAACGGTGCCGCCCTAACAGCAGCGCTGCACTCGTTGAGCATGTGCACCAGACTGCCAGTGGTGCAGACACATGCAGTGCCCGCATGCGTTGCATTGTGGCTGCAGGTGAGTGCACTGGCCATGTGGAACCCAAGCTTTGGTTGCAGCCACAGCTGGAGCCCTGCCCGTGGCACCTTAGGTCACAAGGTCAGAGGGTGGGTGTTGAAACACACCCGTCCTGCCCACCTGAGGCCTCCCAGCGCCTCAACGCTGCTCCAGCGCTCCAGGAGGCTCTGCAGCAGCCCCCCCGCCACGTCGCGCAGGCAGGCCGGCCACTGCTTCCTGTCCACAATGTCCAGCAGGGCACTGCACAGGCGCAGGGCCACCACGCGCTGCTCCACCTGCTCAGACCGTGCCGTGCAGTTCCTGCAGGGCAGTGGAGCGGCCTGTCAGAGAGGGCCCCAGAGGCGCCATGCAGGTCATGCGGGGCAATACTCAGCCTGTGAACTGCAAGTTCATCTCTGGCCTGGCACTGACACAAGCAGGGGACGTGTGCAGCCTGGTCCCTGAGAGCAGATATGGAGTACTGTCGTGGGGTTTTGTCATAGCAAGGAGCCTTCCCAGATTGCATGACGGGTGCACAAAAGCCGGTTCCTCTCGATCCATGCCTTTCCAGTATCTGGTGCTCAGGCACGTGAAAAGGAGGAGTTCACAGCTGAGCAGCGCACCACAGCGTGACGGCACTGAGCGTCATGCACTTGTAGGCCAGCATGAAGCGCATGCGCAGCAGCTTGACCATGATCTTGAGGGCGCGGTCGAGCATGGGGGACAGGGCCATCGTCGCCTCAGGCGCGTGCACAGGCACGCTCCACCAGTTGGGGGAGGCGCTGCCAGGGCGCTTGGTGGCCTCAAACAGCTGCAGAGCAGCAGCAACAGGGCGCTCTGTCAGGCAATCCACGTGACGCCACATGCCAGGGGAGGCGGTGCCAGCGCATGGGTGGCCTCCCACTGCAGAAGGTCAGGAGGTCAGGCAGCTCAAACAGGTGCAGGGCACAGCAACACTCAAGCTGGTGCACACTGGCTGACGAGAAGGGTGCTGCCGGGGTGCATGGAAGCCTCAAACAGCGACAGGGCACATGCACTGGACATGAACCCCTCGAGACATGCTGTCTGTGTGCGGAGGTGCTGCAGGGGCGAAGAGTGGGCTCAGGCCACTGCAGAGCAGAAGACGTGGCCGAAGCAAATTCTTGTCAGCAGATGACCAGCCTTGCAGGACTCTGGTCATCTGTGGGGCTGAGAGGGGCTGAAGGCAGGCTGCAGCGCTGCCGCTAGCAGCAAGCTTGCTCCCTTGCTCCCATGTCTACAGTGCTGCAGGGACTGCTGGCTGCTGGTGGAGCAGCTTGGCGGGCGCCAGTGCTGCACATGCCATCACCGTGAGCCATCCAGCCCAGGCGAAGCATGGTGATGCAGACAGGTGCCAAGCTGCCCAGCATGTGAACTCACATCCTGGGTAGTGGGCGAGATGGGGTCGCCCTCGCCTATCAGGAAGAGGCACATGGACGCCACCAGGAACTCAAACAGCTTGATGAGGGGGGTGTCCTCACTGTCAATCTCATTCTGCGCACACAGTGCACTTTGAGCTGGCACACAGCCCTGTCTTGTGTGTGTGCAAACACTCCCTTGGTGTGGAAAGGAGCCATCAGCCAGCTTGGTGCCCGCTGTGATCTCAAGAGGCGGGTTGGCATCTCCGCACAAACAATGTGATGCACACAGGGCAGCCTTTCAGCCAGTGTACACTTCTGAAACTGAGACTGAGGCAACTCAGACAAGGCAGTCTTTGCATCGTCATGATCTGGCAGCCCGCACGTCAGCAATGCTCTCTGCCCAGGGCTGCAAAGAGCCAGATGCAGCCCACCATGTCCAGCTTGTCTATCCAGTTCTCCCCGACACGAACGAGGGTCTCCAGACCCCACTCCACCTCCCCTGTGGCACCTTCCTCCACCTCGGGAATCTCATCCGCGCCTGCAGGAGCCGTGACCTGCCTCAGCATTTCAGAGTAGAGAAGCCCCTGCGTAGTCCTCCTCATTTGGGGATGCATGATGCAGGAGGGGCCCTGTGCAGAAGTCTGTTGGCAGCTGGCAGCAGGCAGCAATCATCACATGATTTGACGGCAAAGGTGAGGCAGGGCTGGAGCTGTATTTGAGCTGGGAAATGGGAGAGCATGCGATGGCTGCTCCATACCTGCAGACAGGGTCAGGGATGTGGGCGTGCATCTGCAGAGCCCTCAAACCACAGCTGGGAGTCACTGTGGGCATGCTACACTTATGTGCCAGCAGCCCTGTCTTGCTACCGGACAGGGCTAACCTCTCACCTGCAGAGGCCTCTGACTGCAGCTGGCTGGTCCTAGGTGGCAGGCCTGACTTCTGGCCCTGCAAGCCTGACTTGGCAGTGGAAAGGCCTGTCTTGGCTGACACGATGCCAATGCGGCCGTTGCCCTTGGCTGCTCTTGCCTCTGCGCTGGAGTGGATGGCCATCACCTGAGTCTGGTCTGCAGCAAAGGCCATACCTGCAGGGCACCGCAGGTCCTCAGGGAGCAGTGCAGGTCTGGAGTCCAGCAGAAACAGTCACCACTGCAGGCCATCAAATGTCCTTTCAGCACAACATTGCCCTGTCAGCCGCCTGGACAGCAATGCAGAAGTGTGCTGCCACACAGCCTGATGATGTGAGAGGCAGCTGGGTGCACATGTACTGTGAGCACCAGGCCATACGGAGGTTATCAGTAGGTCTGCCATCGTCAGCCCTAGGCCTGTTCCAGTTGTGCTGAGAGCTCATGCGATTCTGAGCTGCAAGCACATACATCATGCAGCTCAGCATTGCGCGCTCGGCCAGGCTGCCCTGAAAACTGAGACGCCTTTGCCTAGGTCCATGCCCCACATGCCCTGCCAGGCTGCCAGACCCTGCCAGACCCTGTTGGCCTGTTCATGGTACGGGTCCCACCAGCAGCCATGTTGGACCATCGCCATCTGTCCTGGTGGACAAGGCATCCCCTGCCAGGCTGCCTGCAGCACTTCTGTGCCCAGGCAGCTCACACCCCTGCAGGCTGCCAGCTGCTGCCCTCACCCTGGTTGCCAGTGATAGACTTTGCCCGCTGGAAAGGCACCAGGGGCGCCCCATCTTCGAGAGTGGCTCGCCGTGCTGCCTTGGCCTCCTCCTTGTTGGTCACATCGTGCACCTCGATGGCCTCATTGATGCGCCCCTGCAGGGCCTGCCGCCTGCAGATGCAGTGAGGCAAGGGGTTCAGCCAGGAACTGGTATGCTCACTGTACTGCAGGCATGCAGCCATTGTCTCTCCCTGGATGCTCACACAGCGCCCCTCAGTGACCTCATTGGTGTGCTCTTGCAGGGCCACCGCCTGCAGGGGAAACGAGAGAAGGGAACCAGCCATGAATTGGGTTCCTCCTGTACTGAGCCCCCCCCTGCAAAGCTTCGGGAGGCGCTGCAGAGGGGGCAGCTGTGCTCCTTGCACGCAGGGCTGGGCACCTGCCCTGCAACAGGCTGAGGGGTAGCCAGTGGTTGAAGGGCCGCCACTGGCCTCTCACACTCTCCGGCCGGGGGCGGCTGGTCCAGGCTGCAGGGCTGCTGAGGTGCTCAGGAGGCAGTGAAGGAGGACCTAGATGGGTCATGGCTGGCACAGCCGGAGAGATGCAGCCTGCCAGGACACACTCAAGATGCCCAGCAACCAGTCAAAATGCAGCACATTCTCATATCTGGCACTGCACATTCCCAGCTCACTTCTTGGTGCTGCCAGCACTGCCCCCTGATGGCTTCTCAAAGGCTGTGGACAGCACTGTCCTGTTGCCAGGGTTTCTCAGCAGAATCCACATCCCAGCCATCAGGTACTCCACTGCAGGTCAGGCAGTTCTGGTGTGACCTTCGGTAGGTCATGTGAACCTTTGAGCCTTGTGGAGCTCATCAGGCCCCAGAGATGCCTGCCAGTGATGCCTGACAGGCAAGAAGCAACTTCAGGCCGGAGAAGGGCACCTTAAGGGCAAGATGTGGGGCAGGGGTTCTGCTGGCAAAGCATCACCTGACAGTCATGCCATGCAGCCGGGCAGGAATGCAGGCAGCCTCACTCGTCTCTGCCTGCTCTGTCTGGTGCATCAGCTGCGCCAGCATGCCCAGGCTCTGCGGGTTGACTGCCTCTGCCTGCACAGCCACAGCTGAGTGAGACAGATGCTCCTGACCTGCAGAGTGCCTGCACAATATCGACCACCGCCCAGCATGGAGACTGAAGCCGTAGTCCTGGCTGACAGGCTGGGGAATCTGGGATGTGACCAGTCTTCGCCAGGCTTGGCAGTCAGGGCATGCGACCGCTGGCCTCTGAGTCTGACAGTCAGTGTGACCCTCATCTGTTTTGCGGAGGTGCATCACCCCAACTGCTAGCGGCTGCAATCATGCCTCTCAAAGAAGCTCAGCAGGCTTGGTGGTGCTGTCATGTCACACACAGCCATCCCAACCCTACCAGGGCCCAGAGGGAGATCCTCGAAGCACTCAGGCTGCAGGCCTGCCCCTCATGATGCCCATCAGGCTTCTGAACCACTGTGTCACAGATGCCACCCCATGTCTCACCAAAGTGCAGAGGTACATGACGCCGACGGCAGCCGCCCGCTCAATGCTGCGCCGGCAGGACGCCTCCTCTGTGCGGTCCAGCGCGGCGCGCAGCAGCGTCGCCATGGCCCCCTCTTGCAGCAGCAGGGCCCGGTGGGGCCCGGTCATGCAGGCATCCCCCTTGGCCCCGATGGGGTGGCAGGCCAGGAAGGAGATGGCTGTGGCTGCTGCTGCACGCACATGGCCCGACCCTGCAGCCATGCAGGTGGGGAGATGGTGAGGGGGTTGGGAGCGAGGGAGGGGGCACACAGGCCAGGTGGGCAGCGTGAAGCAGGAGCACCGCCCATCTGAATGGCAGGCAGATGTGGGCGTGTGTCTCGTTTGAATGGTCAGATGGGGGGAGGAGGCTTGACAAGAAGCTCAGAGGCACAGCACATCACAAGACCGCACTGAGCAGGATGAGGAAGGTGACGGCAATGATGACCTGGCACGACCCTGAGCCCACCCGAAGCTGCCAGGCAGTACACATGTGCCCACCTGCGAAGGCGCCGTCGTTGCTGGTGTTGACCAGCTGCAGCAGAGCAGTGACCACGCCTGGGGTCGCCACCATGAGGTCTGCCACGACTGCATCCGAAGCCATTGTGGCCAGCGCGGCAGCCAGGCAGTGGGCCACCTCTGACAGAGGGAAGTGGCGGTTCCTGCAGGTCCGGCAGGGACTGCATCATGGAGCAGCAAGGCGGTTGCTCAGGGCTGGCAGCTGGCCACCTTGCATGTTTCCGCAGACATTTGAACTGGGGTGCCTGCCGGAAAAGTGCCGCCCGAGGTTCAGGTGTTAGCCATTGGGGTCGGAGCAATGTGGTGCCGTGGCAGAGCAGCTTGAGTGCATGTGAGAGGCACGACCAGTGGTGATGTCTCAAGTCGGTTGATGTGATCACTCGCCAACTTAGTCGGAGACTGTGATGCAGAGCAAGGCCATGCACGGGCTGTGCAGTTGTCTCACTCAACGGTGTGCAGGGCCATGCGCCCCAGCGTCTTCACGTGCTGCACCGTGATGCTGCCTGGGATGTGGATGCTGTAGTAGCAGGCACCCCACATTGCCTGCGCTGCAGCCTGTGCCAGCTTGATGGCGGTTGACATGTCCAGCCCCAGCACTGTCTGTCGCGTGCACCTATCTGCCTGCACCAGGGAGCCCACCTCAAGCACATGGATATGAGGCAGCCAAGAGACTTTGAGTTGAATCTTCCACCAGGCACCGCCTTCATTGTGAGATGGGCACATCAGGCAGCAGGTCTATGTGCAATGCCCAGCACTGCCTGGTGCTGACAAGCGCCTTGCAGAACATGATGCCTGACTCTAGGCGCTGCCAGCAACAGCATGGGCCTGTCTTGATCTGCCGGCCTCCTTTGGGTGACAGCATTGTGACAGATGCATATAGACGGGTTGCAACGGCCATGGCAGCAGCTGTGCAGCCCACTTCAACAGAGTCTGTGCATGTGCTGATCTGCAGGGCCATCTTTGGCGCCCTCAGTGTGGAAGCCAGCTGCAATGCAGCACAGGTGCAGCTGTCCAGCCTGCCTCAGCAGCATTGGTGTCCAGGGAGTCGATGGTCTTCTCCAGCAGTGCCAGCGCATTCTCAAACATGACGGGGGAGTCCCTGCGCTGCACGACGGCGTCCATGGCCGCCTCGTCCAGCACCAGAGAGGCCAGGCAGGCTGCCACGCAGAAGCACACCAGGTCCTGCCCCGGGCCCTGCTGCTTGATCAGCCCCAGCAGGGTGGGCATGGTGCCTGCAGGAGGAAGTGTCTGCTGAGCGGCTGCGCTGTGCTCCCCAGGAGTGGGGCCAATGCTGCAGGCTGGCAGGCTGCGGGCAAGGGCCAGCAGATCTGTCCTTGCTGGGCAGGCAGCACAGATGGGACCACCTTTGCAGGGCCCCCAGACAGTGACTTGTGACAGTAGCAACACAACTTGCTTCAGATGCTGGTACTGCTGCCACAGTGCAATGACTTCATGACAGCACCCCTTAGCGCTTGAGCGCGTCAGATCTGGATGCTGCTCAGGGCGACGTCAGGTGCTGCCGCCATTGGGGAACCTTGGCAGCCGTGCGGATAGGACATAAATCTGCATGCCCAAACAGGCTCCCACCGCTGAGCACAATGCTCTGGCGCACAGCCGCATCCCGCTGGACGCAGCTGCAGGCGATGCGGGCAGCCAGGATGCGCCGCTCGCTGGCCCAGCGCTCAGGGTAGCCCTCCAGGTTGCTGCACAGGGCCAGCAGGGTGGCCAGGTCGGGCTCGGCTGCAATCAGGGGGGCCCGGCAGGCGGCGTCGACCAGCAGCACCGCCAGGGCGCCCAGGGCAAAGGCCTGCACGGCAGACCAACAGACTTGCAGATGGCGGGGAGAGGCAAGGGCTGCATGGCACGCCTTGGCATTGCCTGATGCATGAGAGTCCCAATCTCTCCTGCAGCAACACAGCTCACAGCTGCGCAGGTCAGCAGGCCTCCAGGCTGCTTTCATGACGATGGCCTTAAATGCATTCCAGCAGAGGCAGCCCTGACCTGCAGCTTCTCCCTGTCAGAGTCGCGGGGGGTCTCATTGATCACCCGCTCTTTGCCGCCAGCTGATGCCAGAGCAGCAGCAGCCTCCTCGGGTGGGAGGTCTGGCATCACGATCATCTTCATGGAGCCATCCAGCACCTTGAGGAGAGCCGGGATCACCTGCAGCACAGGTGCTGAAGCCCTGAGTGCGCCAGTGTACATCACTGTGGACTGTGCTGAAGCGAGGGGAGCACAGGAGTCCTGTGCAGCATGCCCGAGAGTCCCAGGGCTTGTATGCAGTGCACAGCTTGAAACGGCACGAGCATGCTTTGTGGCTGCCACACAAGCCTTCCCTGGACACTCGGGGAGGGTCTTGCATTCTCACCCTCATCTGGACCAGCATCTTGCGCAGACGAGCTGTAGTCGCACAGCCCCACACAGCCGCCGCCGCTGCCTGCACGACCTGCACATGGCACATCTGTTGAGCTTCAAGCTCATGTCTGGTCGCTAGATGCTGCCCACACCTCCCTCAGGCTGCCAGAAGAAGGACCCAGAAGGGACCAGCCCTGAGACACTTAGTGGTGGCGTCTGCACTTGGGGATGGCTGTGCAGGCCAGCTCCTGTCGCGATGTCAGGCTTTGCAGACCAAACCTTGCAGACCCCCCCAAGATTACAACATGAGGCGTCACTGGTCCAGGGTACCACCTACAGGGTGGTGGCTGCGTGAGGATGGTGTGGACGAGGATGGCAGGCCAGGTCATGCTGCACCAGCCTGCCTCGAGGTGTGACGGCCCCACGGCCTCACCAGTGTGTGGGGGCTGTGCAGACTGGCCACCACTGCCTCCAGACGCTCCTCCTCCACATCTGCATGCCGGGCCTTGCTGATGCACAGCTCCCACATGCCGTGCACGCCCTGCAGCAGTGGCACACAGGGTTGCACAGACGTACCAGCTGTTGAGATTGAGCTTGATACCATGAGAGACAGCTGTAGCCTCTGTGCTGCCCTGAACCATTGCCTGCTGATGAGTTTATTGCTCAGACCAAGCAGGGCATGCCTGGCAACCTCCAGCAGTGCGCAGACAGCTCAAGATGGCAGAGTCCCCAGAGGCCTCAAAGCAGCAAGTCTCAGCAACAAGCAGCAATCGAAGTGCGAAGCCTTGCAGTGCTGCAGCCTGACCTCGTGCTGTAGCTCGGGGTCCTCTGACACCATCTTGGCCTGGAGGAGTGCAGCAGTCTTCATGTGCCGCACAGAGGCCGTCCAGGGCTGGTCCGCCGTCAGCTGCAGGGGCCGCGAGCACCAGTTGGCAGAGCAATGAGGCAAGGGCAGCCAGGCTTGAGCAGGATGCTTCAGGCAGGCGCCTTCCCAAAAGGCTCCGTGTTCGCAGTCTGTTGACACCTCTGGCCTTGCAGGGTGAGGGCCACCACACCACAGCCCGCCTGCAGTGCTGGAGCCAGTTGCTGTTCCCTGCAGTGTCCGCAACCTGCCAGCCCTCTCCCTCAGCACAGCCACCCAGAGAAGGTCTAGCAAGCCTGCTGCAGTACAGCGGAGGTCCGTGATTCTGTTGCATGCAGGCAGCACTCTCTGTCAGGGACACAGGCTGCGCCATTGCCAACTGCAGGCCTAAGGCCTCACCTTCTGCCAGGCTTCATCATCACTGATCTCCAGCACGGCCTGGCTGAAGTCCAGGTCCGGCCGCTGGGGGTTGGCCTGCAAGCGTGGGTCAAACAGGGCCGGCCGTGCTAGGAGGCTGAGCTTGTTGCCCCAGCACATGCTGGTGGTGCGAATGGTGCGCTTGCCGGTGGACTGGTCCTCCAACACCTCCACCTGAAGGCAGTGCCAGGAATCGCTGGGAAAGACTGCCTCCCTGACACAGGCTGCTTTGGAGGGCGGGGCGCAGGCAGAGGCAGGGAGAGGCAGCACCTGACTGTGAGACAGTGTCACAGGGAGCTGTGCCTCAGGCAGCCAGAAAGGATCTGACAGAGGGGTATGGTAGCTGCAACCTTAAGACATGCTTGGCTCCCTGGCATCTGGCCCCTCCTGGCCATGCAGGGCAGCCTGCTGTCAGGCAAGGGAATATGGCGCAGAGGTACTGCATGCTACTATTGAGCCTGCCATCAGCAGTCCAACACATCCCTCAGCTGCCGTGCAAGCCCTGGCGTGTGACAGGCGGAGAAGGCTAGTGTGCATGTCAAAGTAGCTGGCTGCAGGCAACTGCTGGGTCACCTGCTCGTCCCCCACTTGGTCCCACTTGGTGGGGTCCTTCCCAAAGAGCCTGCCAGCAGTCAGCAGGAAGTTGTCTAGGGTGGCACTCGACTCCTCAGCGGCAGAGGTTGCTGCTGCAGCTGCCCGCCTTCCCATCGTGGTGGACAGCTGCCCCTCCAAAGGTGCAGTCTCGCCAGCTGCCTTGCCACGTGGGCGCACGACAGGCAGCTGTAGCAGCTGTCCTGTGGCCTGCAGAGCATAGAAGGACATCAGAAGGGCAGGCACATTGCCTGTAAAGGACGCCTGATGATGTCTGGCTTGCTCCATTCAGGCTGCCAGACCGTGCTGTCTGCAGCAGGCAAGGTGCCCAGATCCTTGGCTCACCGTGTCATTCTCTTGAAGCTTGACATCAACCAAGAAACCACCCGGCATCCCCTGATGCCCTCTTTAGCTGGCCCTGACTTGGCTGTCACAGCTGTTGATAGTGCAGGGACACGGCCGCACTCACGGGCTGCAT
Source organism: Asterochloris erici (assembly GCA_019693375.1). Classification (NCBI taxonomy): domain Eukaryota; kingdom Viridiplantae; phylum Chlorophyta; class Trebouxiophyceae; order Trebouxiales; family Trebouxiaceae; genus Asterochloris; species Asterochloris erici. The sequence goes on along the minus strand of JAAMXJ010000138.1, from coordinate 126,631 downwards.
TTCTGAATAGGTTAACCGACCTCGGTTGTCCAGTCAAAGCAGTTTCTGTATCCTCATCGAGATTGCTATGGCCCCACGCCTATCTGGGCTACAGGTGATGTGTTTGGCCACTGCACTGCTTCAGGTGCCCAGCACAAATCCCAAGGTGCACGGGTTCGTTCAAGCACAACTGCCAGAGTGGCCTCCCTCCTGCTTGCAGAGACAAGTCCTGCATCTTTACAGGAGTGCTCTTCGCTTGGCTCACCAACGCAATCCTCCAGACAGGGCTGAGGTGCTGCGCTACACAAGGCAGGAGTTTGAAAGGCAGGCACCAGCCAGCAGGCTGTCCCCTGCTGTCCTGTCGGCTGCTCTGGCTGACAAACGCTCACCTGCCCTGCAGGTATCGCCATGTTGATCGCAAAAGCTACCAGCTCATCGAGCACCTCATACGCAAAGGCAAGCGGCAGATGGACATGCTGCAGGACCCAGCTGTCACAGCAGTCCACTTGCAGGCGCCTCAGCGACCCTGATTGCCACAAGCCCACACTGGACAGTGGTTGAAGCCAGAATGCATTGCAGTAGCAGCCATTTCAACATTTCATGTGCTCAGCCCCGCACTAGTCTGATGCATCAGCTCAAGGAACTCTGGGAGCAATGGTGAATGCATGCCAAGTCTTAATGTCGTCTTTGAGAATCTGTGCAACAAGCTTATGCTGCTGCACAATGCTTTTGCCCCTGCATGGCAGGCAGCACTCATCACCTGCTGCTCCTCATGCCGGCAAGACAAGGCCTGATCAATCAGAGTCGCGTTCTGAGCATCACCTGAAAGCCTCTGCTGTCACAGCAATTGAGTAGGCGCTGCCACAGCCCCCTGAGGTGTCTTGAACTGACAATGCCTTGACTCCTTGCAGCCCCTGCCTCAGCTTATCCTCTATCTTGGCCTCGGGGGTGGCTTGGCCGCTCAGTGACCGCAATGTAAACCCGCAGCTCGAGAGCCTCCAGCTGCTTAGCGTCGGTGGAAGTGTCTGTCGCAATCTGCAGACCAATGCCATTTCAGGCGCCCAGCCAAAAAAGTCAAGGGTCAAACCAACTCCGAGCAAAGTGCCCACAGCCCAGATGGCGCAGCCTCAGCCTGACGGTGCCGCGAAACCCCGCTCGGTGGAGGCTATCTTTAGCGACTTCCAGCAGAGACGGAATGGCCTCCTCCTGGCTCTGACAACAGACTCAGACCGGTTCTTCGCGGCATGCAACCCGCAGGCAAGAATTCGGGCGCCTGCCTGCGCACCTCTGCCTAGAGACCTGGTCTCGAGCGCCTGGGAAAACCCAGCACGTTCCCTGTGTCTCCAGGCAGACAACCTTGCCCTCTACGGCGAGGCTGATGGCACCTGGACGGTGGACCTGCCAGCTGAGGAGGTGCCCCCAGAGCTGCCTGAGCCATGCCTGGGTGAGAGCGAGACAGGAGGAGCTCCGTGCAAAACTCCTGTGCACCGCAGCTGCCTGTGTGTAGTAGAGGCTATCTGTACTGTGCAGACAGGTGCTGCATATGCCTCGTGCAGCAGTAGACGAGAGGGTTCAAGCGCCCATGCAGGCATCAACTTTGCGCGGGACGGCATGCAGCGCAGAGACTGGCTGGCGCTGGTAGCTGTGCACTCGGACGCCTGGCTGATTGCGGTGGCCTTCTACTTTGCTGCAAAACTAGATGCAGTCCAGCGGTAAGCCCTGCACCTTTCAAGTGATCACCTGAATGCATGCACTGCCGGCAGCTCTGGGCTTCTCATGAGCCCTGTGCAAGCAGGCAGGCCAGCCGCCTTGCCTGCAGGAAGATGGCCCTCAACTCAGTCGATGCGCTGCCTGTCTGCCTGCAGGAAGCACCTCTTTGGCCTCATCAATGCGCTGCCCACTCTGTACGAGCGTGTCACTTTGAAGGTGGAGGGGCAGATGCAGCAGCCAAAGCAGGAGCCTCCGCAGCGGATGCCGATGGGTGTGGCACAGACGCCCATGGCTGCCAGCGCGATGGGGGACACCAAGTCCAGCAATAAGCGGCAGCGGGTAGAGGAGGGTGGGGCCGAGGTGGGACACAGACAGCATGTGCAAGCTGCTGTGGCACTTTCCCGCTGGCACTGTGCTTTCAAGCAGATTAGGGGCCCCTTTCTGTGGTGGCTTTCTTCCAGGGGTCAGGCCTGTTTGCTGTACAGCTTGTGTCGCACAAGAGGCACTGGTGCAGCTGCAAGTCTGCCCAGGAGACTGGCTGGTGCTGCTGCTTGGGCAGGCTGAGTCTCAGACCCCTTGTGGGCTGTTCTTGACAGCGTGGCAGATGCCAACATGCTGCTGCTTGGCGGCGTGCTTGGCATCAGCAAGCACCTGGGGCCTCAGCCCTGTGCTGTGGCCACGCTGCGGAGTGGTAGCAGATGAAGCCCTGTGCAGTGCCTGACCCTTGCAGCTGCAGGAGACCGGCCATCAATCCTCAGATCCTTGGCCTGTCCGGCCTTGCAGGCAGCAGATTTCATTGCGGTCAAGATGGCAGAGCTGCATTCCAACTCCTGCAGGGCCTTTTCTGCAAGGCCGGGCACTGCTCCCTGCAGAGGGCAGGGATGCACGCAGGAACTGGAAGTCAGCAGTGCTGAGCCGCCACGGACAGGACCTGTTGCCAGCTGACTTTGCAGTGCCTTGCTGACTTTGCAGTGCCTTGAGTAGCAATTGAGAGGAAGGCCAACGTTGCGGGGCAGGCTTACATTGTGCAGTGCTTCATCCCCTGCAGATAGCTATTGAGACTAAGGCCAACGTCGCAGAGCCACACACACCAATTCTGCGGGTTCACTCGGCAGTGCCTGCTGCTGCAGGTTGCGAATGAGACCGAGGCCAAGATTGCAGAGCCGACAGGGCGCCTTCTGACCCATGCAGACCTCAGCCTCGCGCTGCAGGGCAGGCGAGCAGAGGTGCGATGCCTTGAGCTCTAAGACGAGAGCTGAAGGTGCTGACACACTTGCCAACAGTCCCCGCGCACACTCCTTGCGGGACAGTGGGGTCCCTGCAGAGCAGCTTGCAGCATGGCCTGGACTGTCCCTGCGCTGCTCCTTCGCTGCACTGAATGCAAGGAGCCGCCTTCCTGCTGTTGCAGCTGTTCTGGCCAGATGACGGGATGTGGTACCTCATAGACATACACAAGATCGACTTGCGGACGCGAACAGCCACGTAGGCACTGCTTGGAGGTCTTGCAACCCCATGTGCCACAGCTGCAAGAGCTGGCTTGCTAAGTCATCCAAAGCTGGTTTGGATCCTGACACGCTGACGTCTGTCCTGCAGCATTCAGTATAGTAGTGGCGAGTCGGAGGAATTGGATCTGGAGGTGAGCTAAATCGTACACTTGGTGCAGTTCCCCCTGTGACATGGCGACCATGGCTTTGCTTGATAGTTGTTACCCCTCTCACATGCAGGAGATCATCAGGAACGGTCACATGTCACTCATTTAGGCTCTTCCAAGCCCTTCCACCGTCTCACTGGCCCCTGCATGCTGGGCAATGCCCCTTTTTTCCATTCCACAAACTTCCCTTGCACTCATGCTCTCAACAGCATCTACCCCTAGCACTTCAATGTAGCGTTTTTAGTTCCTGTAGTGTGGCAGATAGGCAAGAAGGAGAACACGCTTCGGCCAAACCATTTCCCTTTGTTCGGGGCTTGGAGCAGGCTGCATATGCTGATCAATTGCGAGCAGAGGTAATGCACAGGCCTGAAGGCTCGTGTCCTTAGGATGGCGGCAGAACAGTCTGGTATGGGATTCTCGTCCTTTGTTGCCCAAGGCATCACAGAAGGCTTGCTTTGTGTGTGATCTGCTTCTGTTCACCTCTGTGCAGCATCTACCAATGTTGAGGATCTGCGGCCGGACACCTCTGGGCTCAACCTCACCCTAAAGGCACGACTTCTGCCCTCATGACCCTGTGATACACCACCCATCGCCAAGGGCTGCTTCTTCATGCGACTTGTTGCACACCTTGCATGCCAGTCCAGCCTCTGAGATGCACATGTCCTACACAGCCGTCATGGTGCTGGGTGCTGCAGAGCTGCCATGCCATTGCGCAGGTGCTGGACACGAAAGTGGTGGTCGACAGAAGGCCTGGCAAGAACACCCTGGCGCCTGTCAGGATTGCTGAGGCCCTCGTGGGCGATGAGACTGGCGTCGTTGTCATGACCGCCAGAAATGAGCAGCGTGAGTTCTGCTTGTGCATGCCGAGCTGAAGAGTCAGGCCCACAAGACTGGACTCGGCCGGGTCGGACCAGTCTGCTTGGGTCTGCTCCACCACGTCGCAACTCACCACGAATGGCATGCCACCGCGAGGGCGCCGCCTTGGCAAGCACACCAGCCCCAGTGCTGCGCGGATGTCATACGGGTACCCATGGTGATGGTGTGACTGCGCAGTGCTTGTGCACAGCCTGGCTCGCTGCTTCCATGCAAGACACATGCGCTGCCTGGTCGCCGTGGGCTGGCGCTAGGTGCGCTGCCCGACGCCCTGCACCACAGCGGCTAGTAGCCTGCCCATGGCAGCTCTCTGAAAGCTCCACGGTGCCCTGCAGTTGATGTTGTTGCCAAGGGCAAGTACATCCAGGTGATCCATGGGCATGTAGACATGCACAAGGGCTCCATGCGGCTGGTCATCAATGACAAGGAGGGGAAGGTGGAACCTGCAGAGGCTGACTTTGAGCCAAAGGTAGGCCAAGGCCTGCCACTAGTGTTGGCTTCAATGACTCTGGCAGTGGCTCCCCAAGCTGACAAGTTCTGTGCCTGCCACCTGCTCTGCTTGCGTGTTGTGTCTCTGGCAGTACCCAGTGGCTTGTGCGTGCAGGCAAGCTTCAACATGTCCTTGGTAGAGTTTGAGCTGGTCAGCGTTGCAGCAGTCCAAGCTGAGAAGCCCCGAGAGGCCAATGGCACTGCGTCAGCCCGCACCACAGCTGATGGCACTGCCGAATAGGCCCCCATTCAGGGCCTGAAGCCCTGCTTCACCTCAGTTCATCTGCCCTACCAAACCTGGTTTTGCCCAACACTGTTCTGCTAGTGTGCGTCGCGCAATGAATGAATTGGTGTCCAATCTGTGGATGATGAAATGAACTTGAAATCGAGAGCAACAAAAATAGAGCTTCACAGGTCTGCAGTGCAGTGACCAGGCTGAGCCTAGTTCAGTGCAGGCTTGGTCCATGGTTTGTGGCACTGCAATTTGAGAGCAGCAACATCTGGCAGAGCCACAGACCCAGCATTCTTGATGTTGGCGGCCCTGTTGCTGCCAAAGTCACGCACATTGGCTAGCTTGCCTATCCTTGTGCCGAACTGGATGGCGCGCTTGACCCTGCCTGCTGCCCGGGGCAGTCCCAGCTGGCGCAGCGCCGCGCGGAGCAGCAGCTTGTCGCCACTGCCTGGTGGCTGGCTGAGGTCTGCCACCAGGGGCAAGGGGAAGCCAAGGATGGTGCTCACATAGCCCTCATCCAGGAAAGGGTGCCGTGCTTCCCTGCACGCAAAAGGAATTGGTTCAGCAGGAAGCCAGGTGGCAGTGCATTGTTGCTGCCAGCCTGTCACTGTATACAGACAGAGGCATGCCTGACTGCAGCAATTGGCTGCTCCCCCCGGTAACCGTCAGGCTGTCACTGGCACAGACATGAGGGCCTCTGATGTGTAGATGCGCTGCGGCTGCGCACCTGCTGGTGTCAGCCATGATGCGATCGTCCCGCCCCAGGTTGCGCCGCCACAGGCGCTGCATGTCAAGCACCAGCTCCTGCTGCAGACCTGCGTAGCCCTGCAGCGACGACAGCCGAGTGTCTGAGCTACATGCAGCAGGCAGCATTGCTGCCACCCCTCATGACTTCTTGATGGCTGATGTGCAGCTGTACATCTTGTGTCACCAGCTGGTGAGGGGGGGGCTTGCGCGGTGCTCAGCAGCACAACAAGGCTGGGCAGCGACCTCACCTCAGCTTTGAAGCGGCTCCTGTGGCGGCCATAGCCGGCATGCAGCTCATCTGCTCCATGCCCCAGCAGCGCAACGCGGGCAGCAGAGGTCACAGAGTGCTCTGGAGCCTGGACAGTGGCCGTGCAGTCCACGGCATGGCTGCCTGCCCCAGAGCTCTGGCGGCAGTGCTGGGGGGACTGCGGCCTGTCTGCCTGAGGAGGGCTGCTGGGGAAGATCACCGCCCCAGCAGCCTCATGATGTACAACAGCCCTGGTGTCCATTGCTGCCGCGGACTGGCTTCCTGGCTGCTGCCACCGGCCGCCAATGAAGGTCTTGACCTGGCCCTCAGCCCGGGCGGCCAGCCACACGGCAGCGGCGATGTTCAGGTCCATGACTGTGTCAGCAGGATGGAGCAGGCCTGCAGCCAGAACAATGTGGTCAAGTCAGCAGAGCCCCTCGGAGGAGCCCTCACACAGCAGCGGCTCAGCCGGCAGCTGCATTTGCACAATCTGAATCAAGGCGTCCACTGTGAAGGCGGGCCCCACAGCTTCTGCCACCAGCAAGGAGTCACCCCACAGGCCCCCAGACTGCCTGAGGCAGGCTGTGCAGATGTGCATGTCACAGTGCAGCCTCACGCAGAAGGTGCTCCCTGTGCCGATCCACATCCGCCAGGGAAGCGTCCACCTCAATCAGGCGCCACAGCCTCTCAGGCGCAAAGACAGACAACTCCTGCACCGCATCCAGGGCGGCCAGCCTGCATGCCAGCAGGCTGTCAGGCTGATGGCTGCCACAGTGCTCAGGACTCAGCGCGCCGCAATGTGGCACGCGATGCAAGCGACAACTGCGGGCATGCACCCAGCTCTGCCGGACAGGGCCACCTCCCCCCCGCGCAGATCTGTGACACTGACTGCATGGTGACACCAAGCAGCTTGAGGCGCAGGGTGATCGTACCAACACCTCGACGTGTGATGCCTGGCTTGTGGGGAAGCAGCCGCCAGCGCAGTACACGGAGGGAGACACTCAAAGCCCAGCAAGATGCAGGATACTGGCTGCCTGTCTGTGCAATGCTTGCCTGTCGGGGGAGCGGCCACCATCGAAGCAGACAGAGGCCAGGTCGATGGGGACACCTGCAGGCAAGGCCCGGTGTGCACATGCTGCCAACAGGCTGGAGTCCACACCGCCGCTGAACAGCACCAGCACGGGGGCCGCCGGCTGCAGGGGGGAGCAGGCAGCAGAGGGCGGCACATGGGGGCCTTGTGGCGGCTGCCCTTTGGCAGGTGTGGCAGCTGCTGCTCGGGCTGGCTGAGCTGGACCACGACTGGTGCTGTGTGGAGGCTCTGCGGGCCCGCCCATGCCTGCCTGCTTGTGGACAGGCTGGTGCATCACATGCGATTCATGGACTGTTCCGGTGGTCAGGCTGCTGATGGAGAGTGCTCGGCCGCCTGCGTCTGCCATGCGGTCGACGGCTCGACACCTTATGTTGACTGCCTGCTGAAGGGCGTCCAGGGCCTGCACACAGGCCATGCTGCTATGTGATTCCGAGACATGCTACTGAGAGTGCCCTGCCCCTGCAGCGGATGCTCCCCACCTTGAAAGGAAAGCACCACAGGCAGTGCCTGTGCCCATCATCAGGCGCTTCTTGACTCAAACTTGTGTACTTTGACAAAAGAGACAGTCGCTCACCCGCTGAGCAGCCGCCTCAAGTCCTCCTCCAGCAGTGACCCATGCAAGCAGAGCAGTAGCCCCGCCTTCCTCAGCAGCAAGGGCATCAGACGGAGCCACACCACTTTCTGCCTGTCCCAGATGGGCTGCTGGCCTTTCAAAGCCTTGGATCTGCACCAGCAGCTGGTCCTGCCACTCGTGACGGATAGGAGCGCCTCCCAGCCATGCCTGGCCCACTGGCAGCACCGAGCTGCTGGCTGCGGGCCTCCTTGCCATGTTGATGCTGTGAATGCCTGGTGGAAGCTCCTGCAGATGTGCTGACATTCACCAAGAGGGGCAGGGACGATAGGGCAGGCCATACATGCAGTTGCTGTTACAGTCAGCAAAAGTCTATGCATCAAACAGTAGCCGCCTGCAATAAGAAATGCTTACCTGCCAAAAGTCACAGGGCAGCTGTAAAGGCAGCTCTGGACAGGCTGCCAGCGCATGTGCAGCTTGAACTGGTTGTGTGGTCGATTTGTGGCCCACTGGCATGAGGCAGGCCACTGATGTCAAAATGAACTGTGGGCACACTGTGTCGGGGAAGTGCATCAGCATGCTGCGCTTGCCTGCAGCAGGGCATCTGCACCTTGATGGCAATGCTTGTGATGGGAGCAAGCCTGTGCGTGCCTGCAGCCTGGACAGTGACAGGGCGACAAAAAAGCGCACTGGGCAGAAGTCAAAGCAGGGCAGCTCACCAAAGACGTCGCGCCCAAACCACAGCGTCTGTACCGCATCCTGCCAGTAAGCCAGGGCCCACGGCCCTCGCAGGCTGCTCAGCAGGCTGGGGAGGCTGGTGCTGATTGCACAGGCATGCAGGAGTGCGTGGGCATCATTGTTGCCGTCCCCTACCTCCAATCCTTTGAAGATTTCGCCTGTATCAACAAGGGGTTGGGACGTTCAGGGAAGGTGCTGTTGGTTGCAGGTGTTGGGCTCCTGCCCTGCTCAGATCCCTGTGAGTGGGTTATGTCACAGGGCCAGGCCCATCGCAAGGTGGGACACGCACCATTGAAGAGCAACACGTTGCCTGCACTGTCCGTAAGGGGGGTGTGGCTGGCCTGGCGGCCGCGCAACTGGAGGAGGGAGCCACACATCTGCAGTGTCGCTCCTGACCCGGCATGGACCTGCGTGACAGCAGCCGGTGGGAGCCCTGTGCAGCGGCAAGAGCAACTCTCCGGCGCCCCTGCCTCTGCACCTTGGTCTCGCCTTGCTGGTCAGGTCCTCGTGCAGCCAAGCAGTCAGCAAACTCCGCTGTGCTGAAGTGCCTGGTCTGGGCTGTGGGCCCCTGTGTACATGCTGCATTCCAGCCCAGCACCAGGATGCCACACATGGGGGGGTGTAAATCGTTAGAAAAGGGCCTGATTCAACTGCATGCTAGGCCTGCCTCGATTAGCAACTTTCCGCCAAAATATGCTCTGGACGAGGCCAGATTCAGATGTGACATAGCTTGGTCTTAGGTCAGGCAGCAAAGTTGAAAGTTTCGGTCTTATATTGAGAGGGGGTACAAGGGCTGTTGCTGTGGGAGGAAGACATGACAGCAAATGTCTGATCAGTACACATCCACTATTTTTATCACAGAGGCATTGCCGATCCGGTGCAGGGCCACCACGCAGTCACCCTTGGCACAATAACGCATCGCCTTTGCATGCTCGATTGATGCCTGCAGCACAGAGCGGCACCTCAGCTGCAGCCTGTGTCAGTTGTGCTCAGGTTGTGTAAGACCCCAGCATGCCTTGCTCAAGGATGGCACCCACCTGCAGAATCTCGTCCGTGGTGTCTGAGTCTGTAGCCCGCGCACTGCCCTCAGCCAGCAGCGGCAGCAGGCCACGAGTAACCAGAGTCTGTCGGGCTGGTGCCTCCCCAGAGCAGGTCCAGGTCAGGCTGTCAGTGGTCAGAACGGGCACTGCCACTGTCAGCACAGGGATGGACGGCCTGTACTTGGCCACCAGACGGGCAGTCGAGCCGCCTCGTGTCAACACAATGATCAGGGAGGCATGCACCTGCAGCACAGAAGGCACAACAAGTGAGGTCTCACTTCCTTCAGGTGCACGCTGACACAATGAGCTGCCCACTGCTGACGACCCCATGTTGCTATGGCTGTGGCACCAGGACCAGCCCCAATTTCCTTTAGGGCATCGGCCTAGGCAACAGCAGCCTTTGCAGGCTGCTGAGCGAGAAGCCAACAGATGCGGGCCAAGTCCTTGTGGCCAGACAAAGCATGAAGGGGGCATTGGCCACCAGAGCGCAGCAGAGGCAGCCAACCTTGTGTGCCGTCCTGACCGCTGAGCTGGCCAGGGACTCCAGGGGGCTCATGGGCACAGGGGCGCGCTTCATGATGGCCTTGAAAAGACTGTAGTAGTCCAGGCTGGCCTCGCTCTCCCGGCAGATCTTGGTCATCACCTGCACCGCCTGGAGAGCACCACACAGGACCATGAATCTGCTCTTGCTGGCAGGTGCATGCCAGCACAAGAGGAGGCTGTGCAGCCCAAGGGTTTTGTGTCCTGCAAGCAACAATCAAATGCGTAAGCTGCATTTGATTGTGACCACCACCGTTGGGTGGCTGTGCGATGCACATGATCTTGGAGCACGCCATCACAGTGCCTGCAGGGCACCACCCCGTGCCATGTTCCTGGCAGTGGCAGTGCAGCTGCAGGGCAGGCACTGTGCACTGCAATTAGCAGAAGGTGTGGGCATGGCAGCTCTGTGCTGCTTGCTCTGGACAGGGACGCCTTACACTGCAGGGTCGCAGGCCTGTGAGGATAGCAGCCTGGGAGGACAGCCCATGCTCGCTTGAATGCGAAGGGCTCAGGAGCAAGCATCCTGCCTTAGAGCCGTCACCTGGATGGGGAAGCTGCCAGCAGCAGTCTCTCCTGACAGCATGACGCAGTCGGTCCCATCCAGCACTGCATTGGCCACATCAGTGGCCTCTGCACGTGTCGGCCGCGGGTTCTTGACCATCGACTCCAGCATCTGGGTGGCTGTGATGACCGGCTTCCCGACCTGCACCCACTAGCTTGTCAGCATGGCATGCTGAAGCCCTCAAGGGCCACTGCCCCACTTGGAAGCGAAAGCCACTGACAGCTGTGCTGGCCACCAGCTGGCATGCTCAGCCAGACGGAACAGGGCAGCCAAACCACGTCTTACCCCCTGCCCCAGGGAGCCTGACAGCCACAGGCAGGCCCAAGGGATTGCAGCCAAGGGCTGGATGATCCGTGCACCTTGTTACCTAGAACCATGCCAGCCAGCGAGTAGATCACGCATGTCAGCATTTTGGTTGCAATCTGCCTGGCAGGCTACCCCTTTTGAGCACCTGATTGCATTTCTGAATCATCATCTTCTGGGCCAGAAAGATCTTTTCGGTGGGGATCTCCATGCCAAGGTCCCCACGTGCCACCATGATCCCGTCGCTCTTCTCCAAGATGTTGTCAAAGTTTTGGATGCCCTCCTGATTCTCCACCTTGCTGATGATCTTGATCTGGCGCCCCTTGGGGCCCAGCACCTGCGGGACATTCGAGCAGGGCATGTTGGCGCCCACATGCCATGCAGGCACACCTGTAAAAGGAGCCAGTCTGCATATGGCGCACAGGCAGCTTCAGGCCTCAGCCCACACAGCAGCCGTCCCCAATGGCCAAGCCAGTCAGGCGTGAGCGCTGTGAGCTGCCTGGAGTCCAGGCTGCCCTGCTGCAGGGGCAACCAGTCCTGCTGCCAGGAAGGCTGTGAAGCGTGCCATCTTGCCAGGATGCCCCTTGGGGGCCCCACCTGACGGATACGGTCGCAGTCTGAGCCCTTGCGCACGAAGGAGGCCGCAATAAAGTCAATGTCATTGGGTGCCCCCCAGTCCACCAGGTCACTCTCGTCCTTCTTGGTCAGAGTGGGCAAGTCCACAATGACGCCGGGCAGGTTGACGTTCTTACGCTCCCTGCAGTCAAAAGGTGCCCCGCCAGCTTGTCAGCAGTCGTTGATGCATGCCCAGCTGTTCGGCGTTCTCAGGTGAATGTACAGCAGCCTGCACGAGAGCTGGCCAGGCGATGGAGATGCACAGAGGCACCTTTTGAATGCCTGCCTTCACAGATGCATATTCAAGAGCCTGCAGGGAGGAGCTGCTTAGAGAATGCCAGGCATCTGTTCCCTGCAGCCACATGTGCATTGTGAGCGAGGCAGTCTGTTCCAGTGGGCTGCTTAATGGCTCCTGCTACATGGACCCACGTCCTCAGCTGCTTGCACCCCGAGAGGTTGCAGTCTTAACAGCCTGTCAAGAAGCTGCCTTTCAAGGAAGCAGCCAGAGGAGGCAGCGGCCATGGATGCCGTGCTGCAGCTTGCTGAAGACTCTGAATCATGTCCCTGGTGTCATGCACAGGTCTTCTATCCCCAGGGCATTGGCTTACCCTAGGGAAGCATTGTTGAGGCACTTGCACTTGACCATCTCCTTGTCAGGGTAGCACTCCAGGACCTCGAGCACAATGGAGCCGTCTGCACACAGGATCTGGGACCCAGGCTGCACATCCTTGGGCAGCCTCTTGTAGCTGCAGGGCAGCACAGCTCGTCAGGGGCAGCGTAGGGGCTGCTTGCCCCTGAGCAGCGCGACGTATCTGGGTGTTGTCTTGTGCGGCCACCACAGGGCAGCGTCTATTGAGGTCTCGCGGTGCATGTTCATGTGCTCATCATGGCCCTGACATCAGGCCGTCAGGGCTTACACCAGCAGCTTTCTTTCTGCAGCCAGGTCAGGGCCTTAGCCCGGAGCAGTGGGGCAGGCGCATGTGGCCTCCCTCTGGCGCTCTACCGCCTCTCAGACTCCACTGGACGCGCATGCAGCCTCTCCCTAGCCTTGTCAGGCAGCAATCAACGGCAGTCAAGACCCTGCCTCAGCCTCAGCACCACCGCCAGCACCCCGCAGCTTCCACATCTACCTGCATGCAAACATTTCCTCATCCCCCTTGTGCTCATAGTCTGTGGTGACCATGATCTCCTTGCCAGCCGTCAGCTTGACTGGCTGGTCGGGGTTCTTCAGGAATCCCGTCCGGATCTCAGGACCCTGCAGGCCAGGCAAGAGGGCTGTCAGCATCAGGCTGCCAAGTGCAGGAAGTCAGGCGTGCCTCTGACTTGCACTGCCTGGCCTTCAGGCTCAAGAGACCTCCATAACACGGTGGGGCACAAAGCAGAGATGTTCTACTACTGTACACAGGCAGAGGGCACAGATGTCAAGCAGGCAGCTGGCGGCCAGTGGTGCTCCTTGGGGATTGATCGTCTCTCTGAACACTCTGGGGCAGCAGGCAGGCATGTGAGTTTTTGTCCAGGAGCGGGGATGCATAGCAAGCTGACCTTGGTGTCCAGCATGACTGCACACATGATGCGTGTGTTGCGCATGGCCTTGCGCAGGCTGTCCAGCGTCTCCTGCAGGGCAGGAGGGCAGCACGGTGGCTGGCTGGCATGCTGGGGACCACTGGCTGAATGCTGGGCTTGGGCGGCACCAGCTGCCTTGCAGGCAGGGGCGTTGGTGTCTCTTGGGAGTCCCAACGTCCTGAGCACAGGGCTGCCCGGCAGCCTGCACCAACACATAAAATAGGCAGCCAGAGAGCAGCACAGTTTCGTGCCTGGTGGTATTCATGAGAGCCGTGTGAGAAGTTGAAACGTGCCACACTCATGCCAGCCCTGAGCAGCTCCTCCAGCATCTCCACTGATCGAGACTTGGGGCCCAATGTACATACTACCTGCAGCAGCACCCAACACCTGTTTACCAGCTGCTGTGACTGCACAGATAGTGGCTGAAGCATGAATTTGTAAAGCTGCAGGCGCGCACATTGCTTGCTGGTGCTCATCAGATGCTGGAGGTGCTGCACCTTGGTTTTTGACACCGCTAGAGGGGTGCCAGAGAGCACGGCGTCAAGCCCCAGTTGCACCTGCAGGTCAGGTCAACTAATCAAGAGCTGCTGCTGCGGCAGTGTCTGCGGATGGCCCCAAACAAGCCGAGAAAGCCTGGGCACCATACAGATTGTTTGCAACCCACCATCCTCAGTCAGGTCTGAGGCCCTTGGTTATGTTATGGCACCCTTTGCAGCTGTCCCTCTTTCTCTGATCGATCAAGGGCAAAGCTGGACTTCGTGAGCGTAGCATGCATCAGCAAAATTATGGAAAAGGCTGATTTTACAGCAATGGCAGGTCACCGCAGCAATGGCAGGTTATCCAGTCTGTTACCAAGTCGGTGCTTGGGGCAGAAGCCACAATGCAAGATCCTGATTTGTGAGAGGTCTTGGTCAATCGAGCCTGCTTTCCTTTCTGCAGCCCTTGATGCATTAAGGGCTTGCCTGGCTGGGCTGCAAGCAGTTGACCTGCAAGAACAGCACTGCTGAGGGGCTTGGCAGCCTTTGCCACCTTTGCAGACCATGCACCTATTATGCCTGGAGTCATCAAGCTGCCCTGTCGACGTCGTCTAGGTGAGGCAGATGACAGGGCCTGGGCTTGCAAAACTGCAAGTCTGGCAGCACACACTTGCAGCACACAGACTGGCACATCAAACGGCTAAAAATTAAACGCTGTGTGCAAGCATGGAGAAAGCCACTTCAGCATCAGTCAGGGCAACAATGTTGCATGCTTGCTATGTCCCTCTGGCCACTCCTTCTGAACACCACTTCATGAACTGATCTGTGACAGGTGCCTGGTGAGCTGTTTGAATCTGCAGCAGGCTCCTTGATGGATGCACTCTAATTGCCAATTGTCACTGCCCTTGCCACCAGCAAGCCACTCATTTCAAAGAGGTATTTACAATGGATCAGTGCTGTGAGACAAATGGGCAGAGATTATTGTTGATGTAAAGCAACTTCAGAAGATCATGGCAGCCGCCCGGGGTAAGGTGAAGGCGGCACAAGCTAGCCCCAATCAGTTGCAGATGCATCACAGCACAGAAACGCATCCTATCGACAGCAAGTCAAGAAGTCAGCATTGGTGAACTGAGTAACGACTCCCGCCCCATCACAGCAAATTACTTGCAGCCACAAAGCTGTCTGAAGACGTTTGCGTACGGGCTGAGAGTGGGAATCATGGCATGATCGTGTTCTGAACTTCGTCTGAGGGCCATGCACGCAAGCGCCAACCCTTGTGCAGAGTTGCCCTGCGCCGGAAAGGAGTGCAACAAAACTCAGCAGCAATGAAATAAGAATGTGATTGGTTCAGGAGGGGGGAGAGCCTGGATGGAGTGCCCATCCTACGCCAGGCCGAGCCTGAGCAAGTACTGTTGCTTGGGGTTCTCTGCATGGTGCAAGCCGGCCTGACCAGGGGAGCAAAGCTGCCTACAGTTCTACCGGAACGGTCTTGCAGCACAGGGAATGAAATGTTCCAGATTTCTGAGCTGCGCACAATTGCGACAATGCATTGCAATCTTAGAGGTTCTGTTGCGAAGGCGCCAGGCACTGCTGGTGCCTTCCTTGGCAAGATGTGCGGCCTGGCCGGAGGGGGGTGCGCTCCAAAGGGCTGCCAAGAGAGCGGCAGCCTCGCGCCGGCCCAGCCTGACACAGACGACTGAGGGGTGTTTGCATGTCAAAATCCAGGGCCCAAGTCGAGTCCTGACAGGTGTTGCATGATGATCTCTTCGTCAGTGGGAACACCAGCATCCTCCTCGTGCCCACTGGCGGCCGTTGCTGTTGCGGCTGCTGGGGTGGTTGTGTTTGATTGGGCAGGCCGTGCAGCAGGCTGCCCTGGCCCCTGATCCATGCCTGCGCCGTTCCTCGCTGCTGGGACAGGCCCGGCCATGCTGGCGCCTGGCTCGGACTTGCGCACCTCAGCTGCGCCTGCAAGACAGAGCCAGGGCGGGTGTAAGGCAGCAGCATCAGGACATGCACAGACTGGGAGAGTACTGGAGCTTCTGCACATTGGACCAGCAAGAGCTTCTTGTGCCTGCACATCGACCCACAATAGCTTCAGACATCCGGATGTAGCTCTGCCTCAATGTCAAAAGCAGGGCACAACACCAGTGAGTGTGGCAGGCCCCAGCCGTGCACATGTGCAGGTGACACCAGGTAACCTGCAGCCAGTAGAGAGCATGCTGCACCAACAGCAAAGCGAGCCAGCTGGGCAGCAGCTTTGAGCATACACACAAGTGGCATGTGGCAAGCAAATAGACATAGCAGGTTGCACCCTAGTACTCGGCATGCTGCCCACTGCACAGGTCCAGAGCACCAAGGAGAGTGCTGTACTGGCAGACTTCGACAAAGTCAGAGCTCACGACTGCGATCAGCAGTTGCTCTGTTGCACTGACCTGCTTTGGGCGTGCTGCCTGAGTGAGCTGATCCCACCTCCAGCACATGGTCTGTGCTGGAATCCATGTTGCCAAAGAAGTCGTAGCCATCTGCTTGTGATGCACCCTGCTGGTGCACGGCTCGTCCTGGAGCACAGCCACCAGCATTGGCTCAGCAGACAGCGGGGTGCAGGCCTGGCTTGAGCGAGGACAGCATCAGTCAAAGACTGCTGCAGTGCACCTCTGAGCCAAGCCGGGCAGGCCAGCAGCAGGAGACCATCTGACTGCCCTGCTCAGCTGAATCATGCAAGGAGGCAATGCTTTTCAGTGCATGATGAGGTAAAGTACATGAAAGGAGCCACAAGGTGCAGCAACAGAGGACAGCAGGGCAGAGGCTTGTAGTGGGAAGCCTTGCAAAACAGGCTCGAAGGTTCAGCAGCCAGCCACCTAGCAGCGCCCGCTCACCATCTCCTTGCGGTGAAGCCCTGCTCTGGGCACCCAGGCTGCCAGCGACACTGCCAGGGTCTGCAGCCAGATCTTTGGTGGGGAAGGCTGAGGCAGACCTCTGCTGGAAGTCTGGCGGCAGCTGCCCACTGGCCTTCATTTGGTGCAGCAGGTCCTCTGCCTCTGCGCTGAGCCTGTGGCCCTCAAGGCTGTCCACGCTGTGCGCGTGCGAAGGGTGCACAGCGTTGGGGCGTTGCTGCGCGCGGGACAGCAGATGATTTCGCTGCTGCGCAGAGAATGCAGGTGGCAGGCATTTGCGCTCACGATGGCCGTCAGTCGCAGCAGTTCAAGCAGCTAAGGAGGATGTGTTACACAGCCCCCGGCGCTTGTGGAGCACCCAGGCTTCAGGCAGCAGCAGACAGTCAGACTGCACCCAGATAGTGACGCTGTGTGCTGAGGGTGTACAGCTGGCAGACACTCACCACCACAGATGCGGCCTCAAAGCTGTGCGCCATGCTGCCTGGGCGCCCCACGTCAGGGCTGCTGGCAACCCTGTCAAGGGTGTCCCTCGTGCCAGCTCCCGTGTCATGTGGCAGCCCCTGGCTGTGGGGCGCCTGTCCCTGCTGCCCCTGCAGGCTGGCACTGAGGCCCCCCATCTGCGGTGGGCCCTGCCCCTGCCGCTGCTGCTGCAGCTGCCCCACTTGGGGCCCCCCCTGCTGCTCAGGCAGTGTCTGCTGCTGGCCCAGGCTCATGGCCTGCAGTTGAGCTCCCAGTTGGCCCCCAAGCTGCTGCCCCTGCCCCTGTTGCTGCTGGCTGTGCAAGGGGACCTGCATGTTGCCGCCGCCCACGCCCCCAGCCAGATTGGTCGAGCCCCCCTGCAGCGCCGCATTGCTGCTCTGCAGCTGGGCAGCGCCAGAGGGCCCAAACAGCTGAGCAGCCATCTGTGGCTGGGGCTGGACCCCCGCAGCTTGCATGCGCTGGGTCTCCCCCGCGTGGGAGCTCAGCAGCGTGGTGAGGTCCGGCACACTCAGGCCGCCAAGCAGGCCAGCATTGACTGCGGCGTCCACTGAAATTCCCATGCGGGCCAGAGTCTTGCCCAGCTCTGACAGGATTCGCTCGGCGCTGCCCTCCTGCGCCGTCATCTGCTGGGCCACCGCCTGCTGCTGCTGCTGGCGTTGCAGCAGCTGCTGCAGGTTGAGCTTCTGCAGTTGCGCCTGCTGCTGCTGTTGCAGCTGCTGGCGCTGAATCTGTTGCAGGGTGCGCTGTTGGGCCGCTGCTGACAGCACATTGAGGTTGTTGACGCCCAGCTGAGGCCCAGGCTGCTGCTGCTGCCCCAGCCCATAGCTGCCAGGGGCGCTGTTGCCCATGCCATTGCCCACCCCTGGCACAGGGCTGGGGCCCTGGCCGAGGCTATTGGCAACGCCTTGAGCAGCAAGGCCGTCCAGGCTGAAGCCCCCCCGGTTCAGCTCTGGACCGCCCAGGCCTGGCTTGGGGGCCTGATTGTGGCCATGCAGCTGGTGAAGGTGGGCCATCGCATTGATGTAGTTGGCCTGACTGGCGTTGCCACCACTGCCGCCCTGCAAAGCAGAGGCAAGGTGGCAGGAAGGTTGTGGACAGCTCTGTTTCACTTGCAGCTCGTTGCACGACTGAGTTAGTTATGCCTGCATCCTCAACACAAGCTTGTCAGTGGCGCATTCACAAGGATATGCGGCCACGCTGAAGACATGAAGGCAACTGGGCCGGTCAATGCTTACCTGCTGCCCGCCCTGGGGCGAATTGCGCTTGATCACGCCCATCTGGGCTGCCAGCCGCCACACCTGCTCTGCTGGGCTTGAGATCAGCATCTGAAGCTGCGCTGGTGTCAGACCTGCAGTGCAAGATGTGGACCTGCTCAATCAGCTGGGCGTTCCCCATGATGAAGACTACCACAGACCCAGTGATTGACAAAGCTGAGCAGCATGCTGAACCGATTGCGCTTAGGCTGTGCAGATGGGTGACAAAGTGGGCGGCACCCATATTCCATGTGAGCTCTTCACAACACATTTGTGGTCCAGAGTGGCAAAGACCGGGAATCAGCCAAGCAGGGAGTCACCCACCTGACAGGTCAATGTCCTGAATGTCAAAACCGCCCGGCAACGGCTGGCCCAGCCCAGGCCCACCCTGCGGGCCACCCATCTGCCCATTGCGCAGCAGCAAGCCCTGCAGAGGAGCAGGCAGGCTGGCACTGCGCTTCAGCAGGGCAGCTTGAGCGGCTGCCTGGGCGGCTGCAGCTACTGCATGCTGGTTGGGCGCGTTCTGGGCATCAGGGCGCCGCAAGCCTGCCTGCTGGTTGCCCATGCCGGGGTTGTAGGCAGCCCCGCCGCCCACTGCTCCGCTCTGGTACCCAGACCCTGGCAGGTTGGCTGCTGGGTTGCTCAGGCTGCCGCTCAGCCCCTGGGGGAGGGTGCCACCCAGCTGGAGGTGCAGGGGCAGCTGCTGCTGCTGCCCAGACGGCACGTGGGGCGCCTGCAAAGAATGGGGCTGCAATCCTTGTTGCTGCCGCAGTTTGAAACTGCTGCAGGTCATGGTGCTGCATCCTCAACCCCTCTACCTTCCCTTCCCAGCCCTTCAGGCAAGACCTCTCCCACTACCTCACTGGTCTGGCAGGCTCACCTGGGAAGGGAAGCGCCCGCTGTCATTGAGCCCGCCGCCCAGGTGACCCTGTAAGCTGCTCCCAGCCAGCTGCTGCTGCAGGGGCAGGGACCCAATCTGGTGCCCTGCTGAGGCATTTGCCCCCTGCCAATAGGTTGAGTTTCCTGCAGTCACAGAAATCGCTTCAGCAGTCTGCTGCCTGGCCATTTGCAGAGGCCGCAGCACTTGCAGTTGTTGCAATATGCAGAGATCAACTGTCCAGTACTCTGCGCATCACGCCACCTCCCAGTGCTCTGGTGCCCATGCTGGCTCAGGAGCATGCCCACCTGTGGACTGATGCTGGGTCTGCTGCTGCTGGCGAGCAATGGCAAGGGCAGCATTGGTGGCTGCAGCCTGTGCTGCCTGCGCAGCTGCCAGGGTGGCGTAGTTGGGCGTCATGGGAGCAGAGGTCCTGTTCCAGTTGCGGGTGTCAACCTGGCCTGCAGGCAGGATACCAGCAATGGCTGCAGCAACACAAGAACCTCCAGCAGGCATGCAGCGCAGTGGGGGACCCAAAGCATGCCAGCTTGGCTGCAGAAGCAGCACATGGTGACCACACCAGCTGCCCAGGGGTTCCACCGTGTGTGGGCAGGCCCCATGTCATACCACAGCCACTACCTGGCTTTGAGGCACACAACTGCCAATGCTGCTGTGCATGGATGTCCCTAGAAAAGCACCAGTGCTGCTACCTGGCTGGGCTCCTCCAGGCTGGCCCTGCAGCAGGATGAACGATGTGTTCAGGGGCAACTCATCAGGCTCAGCTGTAGCTGGGAACATCTGAGCCCCAAGAACTAACAGACAGTGTCATAATGCTGGTCGCAGATATTCTGGTGAGCAGCAGCCCAAAAAGTGGCATTGAATCCATGGCATAGTCACACATCTGCTAACCTGCATCATGTTGCCCTGCCCAGCTGGGGTACTGACACGGGGCAGGTTGTAGCTGACCAGGCGCTGTTGCTGCTGCTGCAGCAGCATATTTTGTGCTCCCTGCTGTCCGCCAAAGGTGCCAGGGTGCGGTGGCGGGGTGGTGCCCCTTTTGGTCAGCCCATCAAAGCTGCCGCCCCCTGGCACGCTCCAGTCTGGCCGCATCAGGCTTGCCTGCTGCGGCAGCAGCCGCCCGCCCCCTGCGCCATCCGTGCCAGCAGCATTGGCCAGCTTGGCATTCAGGATGGCATCTGAGGCTGACAGGGGCCCGCCAGGGCGTCCCAGGCCCGTAGAAGGCGCATGCATGAGGGAGCCGTCCTGTACAGGCAGGGCTAGGCTGGCGGCCGCTGAAGGCGTGCGATCGAGGCCATGGCCGCCTGGGGGCCCCACCCCTGCACTTTGGCTGCGCTGTCCGGCAGGATCAAGCAAGGATTCCAGTGCTGGGGCCCCTTGAGGAACGCCCTGGGCTGGAGCAGGCTTCTTGTCCTGCCAAATCTGGGAGAGGAAGCTCAGCTGCTCTGACATGTTGCCACCTCCCGCAGAGCTGCTGAACAGGCCATCAGAGGTAGCAGCAGCCATGGACCAGCTGATCCAGCCCGCCTGCCTGCACGCAATGTGTACACAGCCTTCAGTGCTGCTGTCATGGGACCCCGAGCGTTCTTGTGTCAACGATCAAGGGCTTTGTCCTTCAATCACAGACACACACCAGGACCACACCACACATGGTGACAACAACTGCCCCATGGGCTGTAGTTGGGAGAAGAAGCCAATCTGCCAGGCTGGTCGGCCTCTGCCGCAACCGTGGGGTCGAGCAAGCTCTTCAGTGCATGCCTGCTCTTGCAGAAGCCCGGATGGCGAGTGATCGCGAGCCGGCATATGCAGTGGGGTGCAGAGCACTCCTTCAGCTCACCTTGCAAGGCTGCCCCGTTCCCCTCCGTATGGCTCTACTCAGGTGCAGCCTGGGGGTCGGCAGCCTGCAAGCAGACAGCTGGGAATGTCATGAGCCCTGCATGCCATGGCTGCCCTCTAGCAGCCAGGCCTGTAACCACAAGCTGGATTCAACAGGGACCAGTCCCGGCCAGCAAAGTGGCGTCCAGGACTGGCTGTATCCGCTGTCACCGACCTGCTTCTTGGTCCGTTCTGTGGGTGCCTCTTCTGATATTGCTGTGGGAACTACAGGCTGATCTCACAGTCAGAGTACTGGGGACCTGGAAAGAATTTCGATTGTGTTTTCTTGGCAGAAATGCATGCCACTCATGCTCATTAGCAGGCGAAAGGACCAGCCCTGATCAGTCACCCCGGTGGGCATGGACCTGGGCAAGCTCCTGCAGGACGTATCCGGGCACGTCTCAAGGCAGGCCCAGCAAATCGTGCAGGGGTGGCAGGGTGGCGCAGATCAGGGACAGGGAGAGGGTCCCAGAACACTGCTAGAATTTATAGATCTGTTTACCTATGCCAAAACACAGCTGTTTTCATTCAATAGCATCCAGCTCAGCAGCAGTGACGCCTTGACGCTGGAGTCTCTGCGTGAAATGAGCAGCGCCAGGGAAGAGGGGACTACCCAGGACAGAAGATCGCTCAATGAGCAGTTGAACTGGTACATCGCATTGCCTCGGCGTACCTTCTTGGAGCAGTCCATGCGCCTGCCGTCTGTGCAGCACGCTGGGATGGTCCGGCCTGCCTTTCCTCATCCAGACCTGTGCTGTTGCAGGCTGTCACGTTATCAGTCTCTGCTGGCGAGCTTTGCAGACAAGGCAAGTGCATGCTGCTGCGCCTTACAGTCGTCACCTGCCAATCATGCAGCTGGCAAGCTGCGTCCCAAGGACTTCAGGCAGCTGGCCCTTGCCTGCTCACCTGGGTCTGAGCCTGCCGTTCTATGCATGCAGTCTGTGTTTGAGGAGGACCATAATGCACATCAGCTTGAGTTCCTCTGGACGTCCCCAGCCAGCTCCAACCCGCACTGCGCCCACTGCCTCAAGGGTCTGCAGCCCGAACGGTGCATGGTAAGGAGGCTCATTGCCCCACACGATAGCATCACACGCAGATCGCAGGCCTGCATCAGGTTGCGCAGCTCCCTCAGCCTTTGTGAACAGCTTGCTGGAGCAGCCATCAATTACGGACTGGATGTGGGGCTGCCTGCAGGTCGCACTGCTCTGTGCTGCTGGCCTCCGCCAGCAGGGGTATGCTGCCCTGGCTGACTTCCACAAGCTGGACCGGGAGGAGCTGGAGGCCCATGCTGACGACCTTGTGAAGGCTGCGGCCTTCTTCAAACGGGCAGCAGGCATCTACACCCATGTTGCAGAGCAGGCAGCAACCGAAGAGGGGCAAGTGCAATCCCTGCATAGCACAGCAGGCATCGGCTCACATGTTGCAGAGCAGTCTGCAGCGGATGAGGGGCAGATGCACCCTTGAGTTGCACAGGTTGACCAACGAGTTTGGCATCTTGGCTGACGTGAGCATTTCTGAAGAAAAGGTGCAGCTGCCAAGGGAAGCAGGGCTGTCTGCCTGTAGGCCGCTGGAGCTGAGACCAGGGGTCGCTGCAGCATTGTCACAGCTTACGCTGGCCGAGGCTCAGGCCGTGGCAGCGCACAGAGCAGAGGTGAAAGGCTCGGGAGCAGGCGTGCTTGCCATGTTGCACAAGGGCGCAGCAGGTGACCCCACGCTGTCTTCGTATGCGCAGAGGGTGCAATTTGAGTGATGCAGCAGGTGCTGTCCCTGTCTCTTCATGCAGTGAGCGCTTGCAGCAAAGGGCACAGCGGCAGCTGTCTCTGTTCTCTCATGCAGTCCATTGGTGCAGCACACCACTTGAGAGGCCGGCTTCATGCCATGTGCCGCAGATCTGTTTGAGATTGCAGCTGCTGGGCTCAGAGACGTGGTGAAGGACCCCCAGGCGATTTCTGAGCGCCTGCGCAGATTCTTGGCCCTGAGCTCAACACTGCACGAGATCCGGATGCGACGGGCACTAGCCACGCAGCGCCTCAAAGAGGAGCAGGCAGGGCTGTCCTGTGCAGACCTGCAGGTGAGGAACCTCATGCAGCACAAGCTCCCTGCCGTCTGCAATGGCACTGGGTTGCTATGAAGGCAGCCATGGCCTCAGTGCTTTTGATTGGACTCGCTACTGCAGGAGGCAGAGCGCCTGACACAGCAAGCACTGCGTGTCGCAGAGGGGGAGCATTCTTGGCGGGAGGTGTTTAGGAAAGAAAGGCTCGTCACCAACAAGCTCCTGGAGGTCTGTGACAAGGAGCGCTGTGTCATCTACCTGCAGCCAGTTGCAACAGCATGCAGCACCAAGCCTGAAGGCAAGAGCATAGTGCAGCCGGTGCCTTTTCAGCCCCAATCTGCCACACTGAACATCTAAGCATTCTGCAGCCAGCTTGTCGACTTTGTATAAGCAGCCAGTTTGTTCAGCTCTTGAGAGTGCAAATGGCCAAACTCTGTTCAGATACTGTGTCACTGATGAAGCACTGAAGGTGTGTCCACAGTGCCTGAATGCATCTTAGGCTAACAAGGTGCACTTGACTGTGCTGGTTAGAGAGTGGCAGAGCACATCATACAGCAGGCTGTCTAGGTCCTCGTATGACTGTCACAGGCATCACCTGGCAGCCACTGCTGAGGATGCCAAGGCAAGCCCTGACCACACCAATGGGAGTCGCGCAGCATGTGTCATGCTTCATGCAGAGCTAGTGCAGGGCTGAGCCTTTTACAGGTAGCATTGCGGAGGGTAGCGCATTGGAAAGACCTGAAGTCAGGTCGGCTCTTGCATTTAGATTCCTAGCCTGACAAGTGATCTGGCTGCCTCCAGCCTCATTTGCTGCAGTCAACATTGTTGGCGGGGTCAGGCAAGGCTGCTGTGCAGTGGTGGAGATGGCTGGCCAAGCTCTTGAACAGCCAGGTGACCGAAAAGCTCGTTTTTGTCAGGCTGTTGCTTTGCAGATGCAGTCATCACTGATGTCTCCCTTCTCTTCAGGCAAATCTGCTATGGAGTCTGACTGGCTGCTTAGACACTATGTGCACATGGCCTTGACCACTGGCCCGGAGGATGCTTCAGGCCTGTACAAAAGGTGGGCAGCATGTTGACTAGTGAGAGGCTGCAGATTGAAACAGAGCTGTTGTCTTACAGCCCCTCTCTGCTGCAGGTGGCTTGGCGAGCTCTCACAGATGCGTAATGCATTGCTGCGCCCTTGCAGCACAGCAGGCGGCAAAGATGCACATCACCTGGCCAAGGTGCTGACCGCCTGTGTGGCCCATGTCTCCCTGCTGCACGAGCAGCAGCACAAGGCGTTGGTGTCACTGCTGCTTTCGATGCCCATCTGGGAGTCCACTCAGGTGATCCCGCACTTGCAGTGTCTTGGCATGTTGCCAGACCATGCATGCTCTGCTGCCTGCTGCACTGCTTGCCCTGTATCTGAAGCAAGACCTGCATGTCTCAAGTACCAGCTTGATGGACTTCCATCTATTGCCATGCTGCGCCCACCTGCAGCAAGGCGCATTGGGCCGGATCGTGCCCACAAGCAGCGGCAGCACAGAAGGCGGGAGACCTCATCTGACAGCACCCAAAGCCTTGACCCTGCCTGCAGGACCTGAGGCTGGCCACGCTAGAGGTGGCGACAGCCATGGCCGTGGCCAACACACGCCTGGTGGAGCAGGTCCTGCAGATGCTGGTCAGCAGCCTGCTCCCTGCGCCCCGCTCCCAGCAGTGGCAGCTGGCAGAGGAGGGGCCCCAGCGGGGGCACCCCTGGACCCCTGCGCCAGGGCAGGAGCAGGTGCAGGACGGTGTCTTGCAGGCGCTCCAGAAGGTGGGTGCCTGGGGGAGCACATTGCAAGGTGGCAGGGTCGCCAGTGGCAGGCATGTAATGCCTCCTGAAAGCCTCAGCAGCTGAGCCTGCACAGCAGTGCCAGGGACTCCCAGAGGGTGTGGCCTGCTGGGGCAAGCTGCATGGATGGCCAGGCAAGCAGGCTGTTCAGCATCAGGATGAGGCGGTCAAATGGCGGCCTGTACCTCTGTGGCGACATGACTGCCCTGTCCAGGCTGCACAGGAGCTCCGTGGAGCTGGCGTGGCGGTGTCTCTGCAGGTGCTCATGCTGGTGCCTACTGCCCCTCGGGGGTTGCTGCCCATCATCGCTGACCGCCTGCCCAACAAGGCCCAGCCCCGCGGCCTGCACTGCCTCTACCTGCGAGCAGTGCTGCAGCTGGCACAGAGCAAGGCGGCAGACAGCCTGCGCAACGGGCTGCAGTCCGCGGTTGTTGGGCACCTGCTCGACCTGGATGTCGAGATCAAGTGGCAGGACATCGCCGACCAGGCAGCAGGTCAGCTGCCACCTATGTCTGTGGGGTGGCAGAGCGCTAGCAGATGCTGCTCTGCGCTTGTGGCCTCCCTGTGCTGCAGCACAGCCAGAGGGCGCTGTGGATATGAGTCACTTCTCCAGCACAGCCCATGACTTTCACTTAGTCTGCCGCCTGTCTTCACACAGGGGCCTGGTGTGCCATCAATGCCAAGAGGTTTACAGGCGCAGTCAGCAGCTGCTGATCACCTAGACACACTGTCTGCTCCTCACTTCCTACAGCAAGACGCGGGGATGGCATGAGCAGTCCTGCTGTGCATGTCCGCACGCGACTGCAGCGACGTGGTCCCTGCGCTCCCGTGGCAGCAGGTCAGCTGCCATCACCGCAACCACCTGCCTGCAGACCACTCCCTTGACGAGGTGCACAGCGATGCCGAGGAGGAGCAGGACCTGTTTGTCGATGGGCAGGATGCTGACCAGCTGGCACAGGCCGCACAGCTGCGCCACCCCGGGGCTCAGGGGCTGGAGGAGGCAGCAGCTGACCCTGCCATCAGCCGGGGTGGCTGGGAGGGCCCCGCTGCCACACAACAGGTGAGGGCAGACCACCCGACCGCAGCATGGGTGGGATATGCTTTCTGCTGTACTGGGAGCTACTGGAGTCAGTGGCACCAGTGTACTCATAGTTGTTGATGTGCAAGGTGCAGCACTGCATGTTGGTGGCCTGCTGGCAGACATGCATGTCCTGCATCCCATACTCATCAGGCCAGCTTTCTTGAGGTGGCTGCAGTGGCGTCCTGCAGGCAGAAGCTACATCGCTGGGGGCTGGCGCTGGGCTGTTGAACCCTGGTGCTCGCTACCTAACAGATTATAAGCGTGGCTGCAGGTGGTGGCTGCGGCTGCAGCACCCTCTACCTCTGGGCGGGCCCTGGTGGACACCCAGGCAGACAGGCTGGACAGTCTGATGGAGCAGATGCTGGCCCACTTGCAGTGGCGCTGCGCACAGGGGCAGCTGGGGGAGGCCTGGGCCAGCATGCTGGGCAGCTTTGAGCGCGCCCTGCTGCACGCCCACCGCTCCAAATTCACCCAGTTCCTGCTCTTCTACCTGGCCAAGCAGGTGGGGCGCAGCATCCAGCTGAGGAGCAGCTGCCACTTTGTGATTGATGCATGCTGCTGTGGGCGTGATCCAGTGCTGGCAGCACCTCTGTCGTGCCGAATTGGGCGGCGTGCCTCCCAAGGCGTCTCCCTCACCTGCGGTGCAGATTCTGGCACACCAGAGCCATGGCCCCTCCCGTGGGACTGCCTCAAGCTGGCTGCTGGCGGTCTGGACCCCATGCAGTGCTGGCATCTTGCGTCATGGCGCAGCAGCCAGGTGAAGCTGCCCCTGCGCCTGCAGGACCCTGTGCAGCACTCTGCGGCCTTCATCAAGCTGCTGCTGGACCGCATCCAGGACCCCAGCACTGCGCCCATCTCGCGCACTGCCAGCGCAGCCTACCTTGCCAGTTTCCTGGCTAGGGCCACCTTTGTGCCTAGGTCAGTCCTCCTGACTTCTCAAAAGACCCATCAGCTGCAGCAAGCGGACCTGATCAAGGCTGCGTGGCACTCATCTCTACACAAAGGGCTCCCTGATCACGCCTGTGCAGCATGCAGCCTCCCGCTCCACCACCTTGTTGAGGGTCACAGCACGCCTGGCTTGTCCCTGTGAGGCAGGGCGTGGACAGGCAGGCGACGCACAGCGTTGCGACAGTCTGTGTCGCCCTGCCGCTGCAGGCAGATGTTGGTGTCCTCCCTGGAGCGCCTGGCGCAGTTCTGCCTGCGCTACACCCAGCAGGCTAGGCAAGAGCATCAGCTGGCAGAGCAGGAGGCCTTTGGCATGCGGCCTTACGCCCAGCCAGAGACTGTGGTGGACACCGGAGTGCGCCACCAGGTGAGCACAGTCTCTCACAAACATTTGGCGCAAACCCACAAGTGGCTCAAGCAGCTGTCTTTGACCTGCTGCACAGCACCCATAGGCTGCGGAGCGACAGGCTCTACGGCACCAGTGCAGTTGAAGGGGTTGCTTGGGGTAGCCAGCCTTCATCATGCTCATGAGCTGACACAGCTTGCTAGGTGTCTCTTGAGCAAGATGAGCGGGGCAGTGTCAGTGTCCCAGTGATCTGCCACCCCTGCTGAGCCACCCATCTGCTGCAGGTCTTCTTCGCAGCCTGCCAGGGCCTCATGTACGCCCTGTGCTACCACCTCAGCGGCCTGCTGAAAGACACTGCGCCAGGCGAGGGGCACCAGTCCAGCCAGCAGAACAAGGCTGACAGGCTCCTGCCACGAAGGCCGCTCAACAATCTGACCATGAGCAGCAGCCATCCCGCAGAATCTTGTCCCAATGACAGCGGACTGCCCCTGGAAGCTCAGCAGGTCAGGGGCCTCTTGGGCGACATGCTGGCGCCAATCCTGCGGAGCAGGTGAGCTGCTTGAGCTGTCTCAAGGGGCTTAATATGTCTTGCTCAGTGCTTGAACCCCCGAGACCCCGCCATTTGTATTTGAAGCAATCAATTCGGCTGTCGTATTGCTCCATCCCCGGCTAGCCATCGCCACCCTGTGCATGCTGGGCACAGCTTGTTGCCCTGCCTTAGGGCCGCTCGTGGTGAAAGGCGACCACCTGCAGGCTAAGCCCCCTGGACTTTTGTGCCCCCAGCGTGGCCAAGGAGTTCACAGAGCAAGTGACTGCCCTGGGCCTCCTGGACTGCAGACAACTGCCCTTCAAAGACCCATCTTCAGGGCACCAGGTGAGGAACCTGACAGCTGGTGTTCATGTGCCAGGGCGGCTGTGTGTGCCATGGAGGTTGCTGTCCTTGGTGCAACTGATTTGGCTTGCATCCCCAGGCTGGGTGCTGATGTGTTCAAGCTGCTGGCATCAGTTCACATGCTCTCGCTGCTGCTGGTGGGGCTGCTCACAGGTTCACGACCTTGCTGTCCCTGAACTGGTGCAGGCGCGCCCCCTGGAGATGCTGTTTCCTCTGGACCCCTACCTGCTGCGGCGCTCTGCTGAGCTGCTGGACCTGCCCACCAGCTACCTGCGTTGGCAGCAGCGTCTGCAGCCATCACTTCCTGTGGGGGATATAGTTGGTGATGAAGCAGCAGGTGAGCCTGGCCATGGTAAAGAGCTATCTGGCAGACATACCTACCAGACTTCCTGTGCCTGCGTCGTGAGCTATGTGTCCTCAGTCCGTCAGCTCTTAATCCACTGTGCCCCATGCTGTTTGTAGGGGCTTCTGATGGGTCGGGCAGTGACACCAGCAGTAGCAGTGACCTGACTGACTCTGAGACCGTGTCAGAGTCTGGGTCAGAGTCAGATGATGACCTGGAAATGCAGCAGGTAAGGCCCCTGCAAAACCTTCCAAGCCTTTTCCCCCTGGCTACGCTGCAAGCTCACGTGCCTCTTCTGCCATATTTTTGCACTTCACTGCCCCAGGTTTGCTTGCTACATGCAGAGCAAGGTCTCTCCTCTGCTGCATGTGCCACCCCGTCCTGTGCAGGCCAGCAGCGCTTCCCCGCATGTTGCCCCCTGGCGGCCGCTGCGCCATGCCAGGACAGCCCCAGTCCCTATTGGAGACCTGAATCAGAGGTCCACCTTCATCCATCCACACCGCAGGCAGCTGCACTTTAGTCCTGGGGCCAGCCCAGCGTCTGACCCCAGACCACCACTGCACTTTGGAGCAGAGCCACAGCCCATGTTGCTAGGAACCCCCATTGCCTCATGAGATCAATCTGGGAAGCATGCTGCACCGCTCTTGCAACAGACGCCTTGAATTGGACATGTACATTAGCCCACCACCAAGCTTTCATGATTTGAGAGCAGGAAAAGCTGATTGGAACATGTGATCACACCAGGTGTCTCTGCTCGCTGCCAAATGTACTGTGCATTTCTCTTCTGCGTGCTGCATGCTTACTGTGAGGTGCAGGGCTTTCATGTGAGGCCTGAGACCATGCCATCGCTGCCTCGTCGCCCATATCAAGCTCCTCATGCTGTGGCTCAGCCACCTGCATCAGCTCAAGTTGCAGTGGCTCTACTTGAAGTTGTGGACGTACTGCAAGTCAGACAAGGGGCGCCGTGCCTTGATGGCGCCCAGCTCAACATTGTCAGTGACAATGTCAGGTACAGAGCTAGGCGTCACCTGCCGGTTGTGTGGTGGAGCATCAAGGACACTGGCTGGCTGGCTTTCAGCCGCTTGACCACCATATGTTGCTTGCCACCTGCAGGGTTCAACAGATTCACTGTGTAGCAGTGGGGCTGCTGGCCTTGCTGGCACAGAGCCGTCAGTGCTGGGGGCAGATCAGCTGTGCTTTGCAGCTGACCCACAGGAGCATCTCAGCTGTGGCAGGCTGCACAGCAGCGCCGCACAGCAGTGCACATGAATGCCCATCAGCACTGCCCACCAAACGTCAAAGTCATCCACCAGCTCGCGCGTGCACTGCTCCACCAGCCTCTGTGTCCAGTCCATCTCTGACTTGACCATCTGCAGCTCCCCATACTGTGCCTTGTACTGAGCCTTTAGGTCATGAATGTGCGCAGCCTGCATGGCAGGGTCAGACGTGGGTGCCTCCCAAGATAAAATGGCCCCAGCCGCACAGGCTCCTGATGCCGCTGCAGCCTGGGCTGCAGTTGTACGTTTGTACAGAGGAAGCGCAGTTCTCAGACCAGGCGCCCCAGCTCCTCCAGCTTCGCCTGGCTTATAACGCTGCTGCAGGGCTCATAAAGATGCTGCTTTTGAGGCTGCACAGCTTGATGCCTGCCGCTGTCTTGTCCAGAGCTGTCAAGCTGGTACGTCACGCAGGGAGAGGCCGCCTACCTTCTCTGTATCGCTGTTGGCAGACACAGCTGGATCAGTCCCACCCTCGGCTGCACCCTCCTCTGCCCCTGCTGCAGGGCTCTCTGCGCCAAAGGGTGCTGCTGCACTGGCTGCATCAATGCTCTGCTTCAAGGCATTTATGCTGAGGGCCAGCGCCTTGGCCTGCTTCCTGGTCTGCCTCAGCTTGACTTTGTTGTCAGACAAAGCCTCTGCCTTCAGGCGCCCCTGGTCCTGCAGCGATTGCTCATAGTGTGAGGCACAGCTGATGTCTTCCAGCAGCAAGTGTTCACTGTGTCAGCATGCAAGCCTCCACTGCTCCTGTCTCTCCACAGCATCTTTCCCTGTAGGCGCCCCTTTGTGCTGCAGCAGGAGTGGCCCACAGTCTCAGCAGGACTGCCCTGCAACTCAGCTCTGCAGCCTAAGCAACATTGTACACCACAAGGCCATGTGGCAGCAGTCCATAGTCTCAGCACAGCTCCCTGCAGGCCGGGTCTGGGCAGATACACTGACTGGCAGTTTGTCCTGCATGCTTGCCTTTTTGAAATTGTCGAAGGCTGCAGCCCTGTCCGGCACTGGCACCCTGCTGGAAGTGGAGGCCTTGTCGGCCTGAGCTCCTGCACAGCCAGGCATCGTCACAAATGCACAGCACCGCACGCATGACAGTAACTACAGGAAGGTAGCGCCTCAAACACAGCAGCCGTCAGTGGCAGGCTGTAAGGCTGGGCAAGGTCGTGGCAGGCCAAGTCATATAACTCTTAATGTCTGCACCTGCCGGAGGTGGAGCTCCTGGCCTGGCATCTGCTGGTGCCAGCCCCACTGAGTTACCTCCCTCCTCCAGCTCCCCTACAAAGCCACTCTGCGGCAACAGATACTGACATACAGTCCAGTACCCACACAGCCAAACAGGCCAAGATAGTGCAGTGCAGTGGTGCCTTGCTTTGAGAGCCAACATCATGGTGGACAAACAACTGACCAGTGAAGACTCAGCAGCAGGCGCAGCAGGCGCAGCAGGCGCAGCAGGCTCAGCGGCGTGTGTGGGGACAGGTGTCCCTACTGCAGCTTGGACCTGCACCGCCTCTGTTTGCTTCAAGTTGTATAGCCCTTCCTGGTGCAGCACCTGCAGGATGCAGAAATTGTGGCTGGCTGCAGCATGCATGCTTCAGGCAGCTCTGAGGGTGGTGTCCGTGGCCAACACGTCTTCAAACGAGGTGGGACACAGCAATGGATGATGCTGCCCACTCACCCGGGCTGCAAGGAGCACCTCCCTCACGTGCCGAAGGCTGATCAGCTGCAGTGGGTCCAGGCTGTCTGATGAGCTGTCCCCCTGCAGAAACTGAGTGACCTGTGTGCGGACCTCTGCCTTCTGAGCCTCCGAGTACTGCCCATATGGGATCTGGTGCCTGTCAGTCAGGACGTCATGCATGGCCAGCTCCTGCTTGAGCTCCAGTATCTCCCTCTCGTACTTTTTGATCACTGCAGAGACAGCAGGTTTGGTGTCCATTGGTACAGCAGCAAGATGTTGGTGCTGCTAAGCTCAGCAGCGTGACGCAGGTAGGTTGCACCAGGCAGGTCAGCTGCACCAGATTCCAGCCAGTGGCACAACTCTGACACAGCAGGGCGTTGCAGTGTGGCAGAAATTGTCAGCGGACCATGTTGTGGAGGCTGCTCCATGCAAGCATGCTGTCTCGCAAAATCTGCAGCCCCCACCTGTGCCTGGTTCCTGCCGCACATTGATGGTGTAGTCATTTGCAATGCAGCGCATTCTCTGGGCAAATCTGCAGCAGAGGTACACCGCATCCTCAGGCCCATCAGGATGCTGGTGAACACACACTTTGCACCTGTGGTGCAAGGCTGTTGCACTCAGTGCCTGTCCTGAGGTAGGCGCCAGGCTGGTGAAAGCTGCAGCAGAGAGCTGAGAGCAGCACGCCAGCTGCTGATGAGTCTACAGTGCCAGCGGGCCACGGGCAGGCTGCAGCAGGGAGCCCATCAGACAGAGCTGCTGGGCTGTGCACAGTCCTTGAGAGTCAGCAGCCACTGCAGCGCTGGACTCGGCCCCGACAGGGCTCTGCCAGGGCAGGCTGCCGACCTGCAGGTGGACAGGCTCTCGTCCAGCTGGGCTGCATCGCTGCAGATGCAGGCGATCAGGCGCGTCTTGCAGTTGCCGCCCAGCGAGTCTCGCAAAACGTGCGTCAGCTTGCTGGAGCGGTAGGGGATGTGGTCACGGTGCCTCTCAGACAGCGCCAAGATCACCTGAAGGCATGTCCCCAACGGGCCAGTGTCTGCTTGATGCTGGTCTGACAGATGGACAAAGAAGCAGCTCAGTCTCCCTGCTGGCCAAGGCACGTGCAGCGCAATTGGAACAGCAGAAGATGCAGAGTTGTCCCAATGCACCAGGTCTGAGCCTGCACATGCCTGTCAGGCAGCCCTCCCGCGCTGAGGCAGCTCACCTGCTCCAGGAAGCTGAGGCTCTTGTTGATCTGACCCGCCTCCTTCAGGACCGCCCCCTCTGACTTGGTCTTGTGCACGCGCTCAGAGCCCGCCAGGTCCACCAGGTTCAGCTTGGAGAACACGACCCCCTCCCCCTCCTTGCCTGCAGCAGTCCCATCAGCAAAGTCAAGCGAGATGTCAGTCAGGCGATACAAGCCTCACCAGGCTGGCAGACCCCAGCACCCAGAGCTGCGGCCCTGACTGCCACCACTGTCTGAGGTGGATGCTGCATTGACAGCAGAGCCTGCATGGTCCCCAGCCACACGCGGCACACCTGAGCTTCGCTCCAGGTGCAGGGTGAAGATGGCATGCGAGCGCGAGGACTCCTTGTTCAGCGCGTGCTGCCCCACCACCCTGCCGTGCTCCCCCTGCACTCAATGGCATGGCACATGGGGGAGTTGGCATCACTCAGCCACGCCCCCCAACAGCTTCCCAAGCGCACCCGTTCTACATACAGCAGACTGATCAGGATGTGCCAGGACCTGCACCTCAAAAGGCTTGCCCAACATCGTTGCTGCTGATCTGGGAGCATGGGACGGGCAGGTGTAGACTGCTTCATGCAGCAGCCACCAGCCGCAGCCACCAGTGCATGCGGCAGCCACCAGCAGCAGCCACCAGGGTGAGCAGCCTATCGATTGTGGTTACCTCAAATAGCTTCCCGAGCGCCTCTGCCTCAGTGCAGACCTCTGGCATGCTGAGCCCCTTGACAGCCACTCTGTCTGGAGTGTCCTCCTTGATCACAATGTCGCTGGGCTGGGTGCTGATGTCCAGCAGATCGCTGCAGGCCTCGTTGTAGATCTCCAGGTAGCTGACCCGCACCCTGTAGTTCAGCTGGGGGCGGGCCTTGATATCAGTGAAGACCTGCAGGGCCAGCACATGACAGACACTGAAACGATGTGCAAGCTGCTTAGATGCACAGTCGGGCATTCCTTGATGTCTGAGCACGCATGTAGACCAGCGCACAACACCCGGTGCCGATGGAGACACACAATCTCTTAGTCCAAACGTTACGTCCAAGGGCATGCGCAGGGCGAGCTTACTCTTAACCCAAGAGGCAGAAGAATGGTGAAGCCAGCACTGTGCGCAGTGACTGAGACCCTTCACAGCTAGACAGGGCTGTCAAAGGGCTTTGTGATGCCTGACATGGCAGCATGGGCAGCATGGAGCGTCCACAGAACAGGTGCAGGTCCAGCATGGTTCTGGGCTGCCAGAAGGCACGGCTGCTGCTGAGCTGGATGCCAACTGGACAGGTGGCCAGAGGGAGTGTGACCTGTCCATACAGGGTGCTGCAGCAGTTGCCAAGCGGCGTGACCTGGGAACGCAGGGCGCAGCCCCTCCGTCAGCAGCAGGACCGCACCTTGTGCACCACTCTGGGAATGATGCCCCGCTGCTGGAAGTTTTGCTGCCCCCCTGTCATGGTGTATGTCTTGCCGGCTCCTGTCTGGCCATATCTGCATTCAGTAAGGTGCTCCAGCAAGCAAGTTGATCACCAGGAGCAGTACTAGGCAAGCCCCTGTTGCGGCCAGCGTGACGGCTGAGCAACATAGACTCCTCAGCTGTGAGTTCGAGCTCCTATGACACCTACGACATGCTCGGCCCCTGGGCCTGCCGTGTGGGACTCACGCCATAATCGTTGCATTGATGCCCTCCAAGACATCCTCAATGAGGTCTTCTGCACATGCCTGCGCTGCCACAGCATGGTGTGAGGGGGTCGTGACAGGATATCGGCAGCAGCCTCTGCCAACAAGGTCCTTGGCAAAGCTAGAGCTGTCCAGTGCTTGGTGAGGGGCGCCTGAAAAGCCCGCAGTGACTCGCCTGATATGTTTCCTCCTGGCTGGCTTGCGGCAGCACCTGATCAAACTTGAACTGCGGCCAGCAGCATTTGATGCTCAGCCCCAGGGTGCATGGCACGTCTGCAACCAGGGAGCTTGCGGCAGCCACATGAGCGCCTGCTAGGGGGCAACACCGCACACCTCACACTGCTGCTCCTTGCCTCCCATACGTGCATCTGCAAAGGTGACAGCCTGCAGGACCAGTGTTAGCACTGCATGGGCACTGATGCTTTTCAGGCCACCTGGCCTGTGATGCAAACCACCACTTCTGAGCTGCAGGGGCACCTTGCTGCCAAATGATAGCTGTTTGGATAGGCCATCACTTGGCCTCGCTCTCAGCACCACATGGACAGTCTGCTTCACCATCCCTGAGCTGCCTGGTGCTGTTGATGCTGTGCTTGAGAGAAAATGCACTATTCTAAATTTCGGGTGACTGACATTAACGCAAGTGGATTGCTCCTTTGCTCCTTGCGGGACCGGCTCGGCCTTGTAACAGTGTACACTAGAAAAGAAATCTCTTTCTCTGGCATAATCGGATTCATTATGTGTTCTTCCTAATGAGGAAGTGACGTCTGGCCACACCTTCCTGTGACAAGTGCCCCTGAAAGCGGCTTCCTCCCTGAGTGAAGGCTTCTTCAAGGCCAGACAAAAGAGCTTTTTCACAGATACTGTTCGTGGGATCTCTTTCATAAAAACAGTTGGGAAGCAGCTGCCCTCAGCCATAGAAGGAGCAGGTTTCACACAGCAGGCCAGGGGCAGGAATAGGACGAGATCTCTGGATGGTCTGACACACATGCACCCAGAACTTGATGTCAGCGCAGGAATTGCCAGGGCCGCTGCCCACAATGGAAGTGCGCCTTTGGAAGCCTCAGGTGCGGCAGGCTTTGAAAACGTTGTGCTGCTTGACATGATTTTGCTGGGATGCAGCCTCCCATAGTGTAGTGAGCCTTTGCCCACGTCAGCCACACTGTCGAGCCTGGCTTGATAGCTATCCTGATACCTGCGGCTGGACCGTGCGGAGCCTCCCAACTTGCGTACCACATGAAGCCCCACGTGAACCATTTGTCAGAATCGCGAGAGGCCTAGGGGCCTTCAGGCGGAAGCTGCCTGTCAGGCTGCACAGCCACTGCTGCCAGGGACGTCAGGTGGTGCCCAACAACAGCATCTACCCAGAGGACGGCAGCTGCGCAGGATCAGCAGCTGCGCAAGTTCTGGCAACCCACTGGCTCTGCCTCGCCCTGCAGGTGCAAGCGGCACCAGGTCCCGCAGGCGCATGGCGGCTGCCACCTGTGTCAACCTGCGGGACTGCAGGAGTGCCAGCGATGACCTCAAGCCTGGAGTCCTTTTCCGCTGCTCACAGGTCATGAGGTGGGTGCTTAAGCCGCCCTGCCGGCTATCACCAGCAACTCCACCGTTCATCTGCTCTGCTGCGAGCTGAGATCCAGACACAGTGTATGCCCTGCCCTGCAGCTGCGCAGACTTGACGAGGCTCGCTGTGAAGGTGAGGCGGCCACAATGCCATTTGACAGATTGAACACTGCAGCAACAGAGCTGCTGGCATGAACATCAGTACAGCTGCAAGGCCAGGCTTTTCTCCGTGACAGCACAGCAAGCTTGTGCCTGCATGCTGCTCAGCACCATATCTGCATGCATGCTCTGCCATGTGCCTAGAACAATCTTGCTGTCTGGGTGCAGTCCATCCTGGACCTGCGGGTCATGACCAGAGACTGCAAGAAAGAGGCCCGCCACTTTGATAATGGCCTGCAAGAGTTTGCATACGACGCTGCGCAGGTGGGTGGGTGTGCCAGCAGCCCAGAGACTGCTCTGCTGCAGCGCACCTTTGGTGCAGCACAGCAGTCAGAGAGGTGTGTGGACCAGCGCACTGCCTGTTCGCCATGCTGCAGCATGAGCCTCGCCTTGCAACTACTGCATGCATGCACTTCTCAAGCTTGCACAAGGCAGAGTGGCCAGCTGTGCGGTGGCCAGCAGGAGCTGTGCCCCTGCAGATGCACGGTGAGGCCAGCCTCAGCCTGACTGCACATGCCTCTGGCTGCAGCCGGCTCGCGAAGTGATCAAGAAGCTGAAAGAGGGCATGGCGCCCCCGCCCAAGGCCTGCAAGATCTGCTCAGCCAACTTCCAGGAAACCTTCCACCATGAGGCCCATGTGTTCCATGGTGAGGGCTGGAGACTGCCGCGGAGCTTTGAAGGCAGCCCCACATCCTGCCTGCCTCGACTTTCATGCAGGCTTAGAGCCTCCAGTTGTGCACAAGATGGGCTGCATCAGCTTTGCTGCTGCCAGCGTCGGCTTGTCAGCCTCTGTGCCTGGTTTGGCTTGCACCTCACACTTGCATCTCTGTGGCAGAGTGCATCCTGCATGCTGTGGGCAGTGGCTGATGCCTTTTCCTGCTCTGCATGTAGCCGATCTTGTGCCCACCAAGGTGAAGGCCTACATCTTTTACCGCATGCCGCGCAAGACCAAGCTGAAGACCATCTTCGCCCCGCTGTGGGGCATCTCCCCCGAAGCAGTCATGGCGCCGGCTGTGGCTGATGAGGCCCAGCTGGGTTACGCCAAGCTATACCGCTTGCTGCTGGACCATGTGAGCACTCCCAGGCTTCACTTTGAAGTCATGCACTGGGATCTGCATGTGCTGTTTGAGGGGCGCCCAGCTCCAGGTGTGGCTGCTTGCACGGCAGCCCTTGAAACAAGTAGAGCACACCCTGTGGCAGAGGCTCCACCAGCAGCATTGTAAGCTCCTGCTAGCGCTGCCTGTGTGGCATGCCCTGCAAAGCTCGTGCCGGAGGTGCTCCCAGCGCCCCAGCGCACTGCAGGGCTGTGCACTGCCGGTGGACTGACTTCCCAACCACCATCCTGCAGGCCAAGCATGACATCGCGAAGGCCCTGCGTGTATTCACGGTGCCAGAGAACTTCCCTGTGCTGGTGCACTGCATTCACGGCAAGGACAGGACGGGGCTCATCATCATGCTCATCATGCTGCTGTGCTCCATCCCTGCTGAGGTGAGCCCTCCTGCGCCACAGAGCTGTCTGCGCCCGGCCAACCTTCTGCTGCACATGCCTGGATGGTCACCATGCTGCTGTGCACAATCCCTGCTGTGTGCATGAGACTGTGTTGGTCATGGTACATGGTGCTGTGCACTGTCCCTTGCAGTCTGATGCATCCCCATTGGGTATTGCATGCCAGCACCAGGCTGCCCCATGGCGCTAGCTTCTGCCTCGGCAGGGGTGTGACGACCTGTGCATGGTGCCAGTCAGGCTGCAGCACAGGTGTCCGACCAGCCCTGACGCAATTTTCATGGGCTGCAGACCATCATCATGGACTATGTGCAGTCAGAGGTGCGGCTGAAGGAGGGGCGGGATCGCAAAGAGCTGGAGGGCGTGCTCGCAGGTCAGCACAGCCTGTTCAGCCTGCCACCAGCCGGAACGCCATCAGCCAGCTCTGGGAGAGGGGTGTTTGGATGCCCTGAGCACGCACCCTCGGGGACTGCAGTGTTGCCCTCCCATTCTGGCTGCCTGGCCTGGGCAAGGTGCATCTAGGGTCCCCTGCCTGTTGAGCCACTGTCCTGGCCTGCAGGGCGCATGTATCTGGTCCTTCCCTGCCTGACCCAGTGTATGCTGTGCTGCAGGGTACCTCGTGGCCGACCAGGTGCTGGCCTCCACAGCTGACACCATGCGGCAGACCATCGAGTACGTCATCAGCAGCTGGGGCTCCGCCCAGGGCTATGTCAAGGACGCGCTCAGCCTGTCAGCAGAGGAGATCTCTGCCATCCGCGTCAATGTCATGGTCCAGGCGGAACCCTCAGGTACGACTGTGCCTGCAGCCCAGGTGGACCAGGAGCATGGCAGAGCCATGCTCTGCTGTTGCCTCGCTCACAGACAGGCTGAGGAGCAGGGGGCCAGTAAGCGGTGAGGCTGGGGTTGGTCACAGACTAAAGCGACCACACCCTGATGTTCGGCGGCTGACGTGCTCTCCAAGCCTTATTGCGCCTGTGCTCTGCAGACCTGCTGAACCGGATGAGCGTGACAGGGAAACTGGAGCGTCGCAGCAAAAGCAAGCTGGGGCGCGGGAACTCAGGGGACTACAGCAAGCGGATCTCAGAGGCAGGCAGCTCAGGCCGCCTCCGCTGCTCAGAGCCTGGGGGTTCTGGCAAGGCTCTGCAAGACGGTGCTGCGAGGCAGCCCACCACCCCTTCTAACAGGCAGTCAGAGCCTGGAGGGGCGGGCAAGCCTGTTGGCCGCGCTGCTGCCGGGGGTGCGGCAGCCCAGGGCCCACAGTCGCCTGCTGGGTTGGGCCGGCAGGGGGATGGCAGCGGGCAGATGCCTTCTGTGCCGGAGGCGAGGCAGCCTGCCACAACTACTGGGGCGCTCGGCCCAGAGGCAGGGATGGCTCCTACTGGGGATGGGCCTGTGGGCAGACAGCCCGTCGCTGTGGATGCGGCTGGGACCAGGCAGCCGGCCACAGACACTGCACCTGCTACGCACGAGCTGTCTCCCGAGGGGGGCGACGCCATTCCGCCTAAGCTCACAAAGGGCAGCCACGACTCCTCCTACAGCAGGAAAGAGTCTCCCTCAGCCCCGGCGCCTGATGGCATCCGCCTGGAGCTCTAATCTGAAGGGTCGTCGACAGGAAATGGCCCCGCCCTTGCTTTCTCAGCCTTCTGCTTGCAGTGTCACAGTAGCCCCCAACTAGAGAGCTGGCAACTTGGCCAGCTGGTGTGCAGTTGATGTCGCACCAGTGGCTTAGTGGACTGTGCACCAGCTGCCCAGTGACTCGAGTTGTCAGCATACAAACCCCGCTCCTTCATGTTTCAAGCAGTCAGCACATCTCATATGGGACCATTTCATGTCCTAAACGCTTCTTTTCCTGCCCCAGCTAGTCTGCAACATAATTGTGTTTATGAGTTGTACTGCCAGTGTTCTGCTGATACCAACCATTTACTGACTGAAGATTGCAAAATGAGACTTGCACAAGCAAAGTGAACGTCAGAGAAGTAGATATAGCATCTGAGCAGGCAGGTGGCCAGCCTGAACGCAGGGGCTACAGCCAAGGGAGACAGATGTACAGGGATCCATCACTTGGGATCAACCTGGGTGGTTGGTAGTTTGCCCTGATATTTCACAGTAGGGAGCTGGTCACGCTTCAGGAGCTTGGGACCAGTGGGTGGGCCACCGGCCTTTGGACGAATGTCCTGCAGGCAGTTCACGATGTGTACAGCCCATGGCTGTCTGTCTGCATGGTGACAGGCAGCAGGAGAGGACCAGTTGCAGCGCCCTAGGCAGGGTAATGCCAGGTGCAGAGGAGATGAGTGCAGCGCCTAGACAGAGGACTGCCAGCTGCAGCTTCTCAAGGGCGCGAGCCATAGCAGAGCCTGGCAAGCAGCAAGTGAGGGATGCTAGCTGTTGCACATCCTGGCAAGCAGCACCACTGGTGTGCAAGTCAGCAACTGGTCACACGTTGCACCTGATCAAAGATTGCCGTAGGGATGGCAATTGTGCAGCAGGCGTTGGGCACATCCACAATGGCAGCAATCTTGCCCTCGCAGGGACAGCATGACAGCAGCAGGTACACCTGCGCAGCAGCAGAGGGGAGATCAAACGGCCCCTCCACTGCCAGGGCCCCGGCCCCTGTGGAGAGCTTGCTCATGCAACAGAACGCTGCTGCACTGCTTGCACTGATTGGGGTGTGACATGTGCAGATGCATAGAGGGTCAAACAGGCTAGATTGCGTTATAAAGTGGTGCAAGGGGAATCGGCAGGCAACAGATGGGCAGCGATGTCCCCAACTGCGCCAGCAGCAGAGTTGCCACAGGCCAGCTTACCCACACAGGCGACGTCAGCACTCAGGCAGCAGGCAAGCAGGCAGGTCCTCACCTGCTCCTTGGTGTAGCCAAACTTGTGCAGGTAATTGATGCAGTCCAGCACTGCCCGCTTGTAGGCAATGCTGGCATCCAAAAAGTGCTGCTTGCCCTGCTCATCAATGGAGATCCCTGCAGAGTGCATGGGATGCAATCAACTCAAAATGTCCTGCTGCATACCTTAAGGTGCTCAGGTAACGCAGCCTGCAGTGATTGCATGGCCTCCATGTCAGCCCAAGCCACAGCTTATGAAAAGACGGCGTGGCACGGGCACGGCTCACGTGCCAGTCCCAGCAGCTCAGGCTCACGCAGACAACTGAATAGTGACGCCAGCATCAGCTGTTCAAGCAGCCAATGGCACATGCAGCAGCTGTTGGTAGAGCAGGTGCCTACCCTCAAACACAAGCCATTCTGAATAGCGGGCTTCAAGGGGCGAAATCTCAAAGATGGGCATCACGTTCAGTTTGCTGCGGGGCAACAACCACAACAGTGACTCGGACATCAAGTCTGCGATTCAAAGGCTGCCACAGACACAAAGTCTGAGCAGATACTTTATAGTGTCCCTCTCTCTTGGCATGGAAACAACATTATACGAGTGTTCTGCTGACACCAAGGACAAAACGGACCGGCAGCCACCCTGAGACAAGCATTCTTACTAGTAGGCGCTTGTGAGTCGAGTAGAGCGGCCTACCTGGGCCCCATGGGGGTCAGGTACTGGTCCATGCCTCCCCTCAGGATCTCAGCCTTGAGGTGCAGGAAGCCGCTCATCTCAATGCCGCCACAGAAGCTGACCTGCACAGGGTGCAACATAGATCTTCAACAGCCAGGAAGAGATATGTGTTGAGAAACAGAGGCAGGTGTCCTCAGCAGCAGGCAGCCCAGAGGGGGTCCAAGGCAGCAGGCAGATATGTCCAGGCCAACCTGCCGGCGCAATGTGCAGCCTTGGGGGGCAGCCAAGCTTGTGGGCGCCTCAACGAGAAGAGGGGCATGCGTTGTGAAACTGCACAAGCCTCCTGGACAGGGCAGCATGCCAACCTCACAGCCACACTTGAGCACAAGCTCACCTCGCCATCGCCCTGGCTGAAATGCATGTCGCCCATGGACAGGTTAGCGCCCTCCAAGAACACAGGGAAGTAGACCTGCACTTGTCAGTGCACAGTGTGCTGCACAGAACCACTGCTGCTGGAGCATGTAGCTGCAGGCAGGAGGTGTCAAGAGGGCTCTGCTGCAACTGTCGGTGCACAGCCTGCTGAGGAGGACGCAAGCAGATGACGACATTGCTGCCGGGGCAGATCTGTGACACAGTCATAAGACTGCCACACATTTGTGCTGGCTGCACCTGCAGCTGCCAGCAGGTGGCCACGCAGAATACAGGTGCTACTAGAGCATGCCCAAGCACCGTGCAGACAGGTGGGAGCCCTAGCCCCTGAGGATTTACCCCACAGGCAACAGGCAAATGCCAGCAGGAAGGCAGCAGAGCTCTTGCCAACATTTTCAGGCCAGCAGTCTGCAAGCTGACAGCAGAAGGTGACGTGGCCAATGCTGCCTCACCTTGCACCCGCGGGTGAGGTGTTTGATGTCGACATTGCCGCCATGCTCCCTGCCAGGGATAGTTCGAGCTGCCTCTGCGGCCACACGCTTGAAGTCCTCGCTGTCCTCCTTCAGCGTGCCCAGGCAGGCACCCTGCGGTTCCGGCAGCAGCGCTGCATGCAGGCAGGGTGCTTGAATCAGACCAGGTTTGCTGTCCAGCATCTTTCAATGTGTTCATGGCTGCAGCAGCTGCAAGGGAGGGCACTCGTGTGCTGGTCCATCAGAAGAAAAGCCTGAGACTAATGACATTACCCCTTAGCATGCATCTGTAAGAGCATGCTGGGGCGTTCAGTGAGCTGCCAGGCCTGCGACTCGGCTGGGTGCAGCAACACAAAAGTCTGGCTGCAGTCCGCTGAGCCGGTGGCAGCAGTGCAAGCCGATGGGTCGTCAAGGCAGTCGTTATGGGAGCAATGGCGGTGGGCAGACAGCTTCACACACCCTGCTGGCAGGCCATGCCAGAGGCCATACAGGAGCAGGACTCAAGCCACCGAGCCACCCATCATGTAGCCAGGTGGGGTGCATTCACGCTGTGTGCCACACAGGCACAGACAGCTACAGCCAGTGCCCACAAAACACCCTCCCCCCAGCGGGCGGAGGCACAGCTGGATGCACGCTGCCAGTGCAGTCTTCGCAGTGTTTCAGGCAGGTCAGGGCAGGCAGCGCAGCCTGAGATGCACCCCTCACCCAGAGGGCGCGTGGCCAGGTGGGCACACAGTGTACGAGCCTTCTCCCCCTCCTCCACGAGGGCGCGCTCGCGCTTGTTCCAGATGGCCAGCAGCTCATGGCTGGGGGCTGTGCCAATGAGGCCGGGGTGGATCATGCCGGCAAAGCGCACCCCTGCGGCAGCAACACAAGTCAGCCACACCTCCAGGCGGAGCATTGGGTGCAGCAGGCACAGACGGCAGGCAGGCAGCATGCCAGAGGGGACCTTCTGCACAGCATGGCATGACGGGCGGGGCAGCTCGCTTTGAGGTCATCACAAGCTAGCTCGGTCCACACATGGCGGGCTGAAGGAAGGCATGTCTGCTGGTGCAGTCCTGCAGGCGCTGCCAGCTGCTGCAGGTGAGAGCCCGTCGAGTGGCATGCCCACCTGGGATGTGGCGGGAGGAGGCCCAGATGCCCTCAAACTGCCATATCGCCTTGCAAGCATTGGGGAAGTGGTCTGCAGGCAGCATTGCATGGTCTGACATGCTATGCTGGTACAGTGGCATGTCAGAGTCAGCCAGCAGCCACAAGGTGCTCACCAACCAGGAAGGAGCCTCCATTCTCACGGTCAAAGCACCCAGTGAAGCCCCACTGCAGCAGAAAGAAGAGATTGGTGGTTTAAGAACAGAGCCAAGCATCTGAACAGCCACAGGCACACTTGCTAGCAAAGCTCTGCAAGCGCACCTGCCACTGCAGCGAAGCCTCACACACACACAAGCACAGCAAGCGTGCAAGCCCCCGTGAAAAGAAACTGGCCAGTTGCCAGGACCATGACTACATCAGCAAGCAGATCCTCACCTCATCGCCCTCCAGAGCCCCCAAATCCAGTATTTCTATGGCCAACAGGTCTCCTGGCATAGCAGGCTTGCCATCCTTACCCTCAATCCTGATGGGGCCACTCAGGTTGTGCACCTGCATGTAGAAGCACAGGGTACTCTGCTAAGGCTGCAAGTCTGACGGCAGTGATGGCAGCTGCTTTCTAGACCGACGCAGGGCCTGAACGGCACACATCAGCTCTGCTCGCAGGCTGCAAGCTGCCCTAGCTGCCCTGCCAACTCAGACTTGCATGGGATGCCTTACACGTGTAAGGTCAATGTCCTTCATGTCCTGGGCAGAGTCGTCATCCTTGATCTGGCCACCTGCAGCCGGGCATGCGGGCATCTGAGACTCCTGTGTGTGAGCCCACGAGCAGGATGCAGGTCCAGGCAAGGCATGGCTCGCCTGTCCAGTCAGAAGTCTCCACCCTGAAAACCTGCCCCTCCTGAACTGTGGCCACCTGGAGCACAGAAGGGGTCTGTGAAGTGTGTGGGTGTGCTCACTTGCAGGCAAGGTCAGCCCACAGACCATGATGGGGCACACATGCAGGCCTCACTGGGGGAATGTCTGGGTGCCACCTGCAT
The DNA here is from genome assembly GCA_019693375.1 of Asterochloris erici. NCBI lineage: Eukaryota > Viridiplantae > Chlorophyta > Trebouxiophyceae > Trebouxiales > Trebouxiaceae > Asterochloris > Asterochloris erici. The sequence continues at coordinate 82,747 of JAAMXJ010000138.1, read as the reverse complement.
TGCAGGACAGGCATAGATGTGCTGCATGCGGCCCAGGTGGGAGAGCTGTGGCAGGACTGCCCTGGACAGAAAAGCAGGCAAATGGGGCCACCTGTTGTGGAGCGGCGGGCTCTGTTCCCAGGGTTTCTTCTTGGGGTCCACCTTGGTGCACACCTGCGGAGTGATCGGAGCCATGGCCTGCACAGCAAGCGAAAGCACCTAGTGAGGACAGTGGCATCGTCACAGCATGCTGAGGACCACAACCCAGTTGCATGCAGGGACCCCAAGTGACTTGCATGCTATGATCACTGCGAAAAGTGGACTCTTGCAGGCAATTCATCTCAGCAGAGCCTAGCAGGCCACCAGAGTGCCTGACGTGCCCCAGATCGCCATAAGCACGGCATGGCTTGCACCATGAATTAGGGCAAATGCTATGGCGGGATTTGGCCATCACCTTGCCTCTCGACAGCAGCTGAGATCCGATGAACGAATGCTCCTGCCCCTGGTCCGATCTACTTGAGATTTAGGTTAGTTTGACGTCAATGTCGACATTGACTGGCTGTTTTGAAGGTGCACACTATGCTCATAGCGCACTGCAGTGCGTGTTTCTCCACCGGCAGCGCTTGGCCTTGCATGCACACCCAAGGTTGCTGGTTTACTGGAGAAACTGGTGCAATCAGGATGTGCAGCGCCAGGAATGGGGCTGAAGCTGCTGGTCCATGAATGTCTGCTGTGGATGACGCCTGCAGGCTCATGGACCTGCAGAGCCACCACAGCCGAACTTGAGACGACAAGCAGCTGCGGCCTCAAGCCATTCACTTTGTGCCGCTGTCAGGAGGCTGTGCAGGCGCCGAGCATTGCTGCATATGTCTCCAGCTCTGACTGCGCAAATCTGATCAGCCAGCTTGAGCTCGGCCCTTTCACCGGCGCTTTCAGGTCTCCAGCCTGCGCACATCACAGCGCCCATGAACGCCACAAGGGACTTGCTAGGCCTCATCAGGAGGTCCTCTTGATGCAGTAACACAGTGTATGTGGAGCAACTGCTGCACTGGTGCATCATGTCGGGGCTTTGATGTTGAACATCCACCTCCTTGCCCGTCAGCTCTAGCACAGCTGCAGCACAGGCTCTGGCAATCTGCTCTGAGGGCTGCCTCCTGGCTGCCTCATTGATGGGATGAGCAGATACGTATGACACCTCAGGCATGCCAGATAGGCCCTGTAGGCTTGATCGATCACATGTGATGCGATGGCAGCCGCGTTGCCGTCAGCACTCAGCACTTTCGTAAAAGATGTCCATGCAGCTGGCATCACTGAAAATGGCAAGGCTTGGCTGCTTGAAAGAAGTGGCAGGCTGAGCATTTGGCAGTTTGAAGCAGGTGCTGCTGCTGACTGCCATCAGCTTCATCTGCTCAAGGCCTGCAAGCCTGATGAGCCAGTCTCAGTATGCCTTTGTCAAGCACAGGTAACATCACCAAATTGGCACCTATTTGCCTTGGATCACTCTTCACTGTGAACGACAGCACAGATTCCAATCCTGACCCTTCACACACTTGCACTGCCCTGCTCAGAGCCCTGCTGTGTTGGTAGCCAGCTTCAGCGGCCACATTCAGCTGTGGACAGACTTCACAGCTGCCGCTGCCCAGCCACAGCAGACCAGTCTGAACACCAGGGGCAGCAAGATCACCAGCGCTGCTCTTGTTGCCCTGCCTGGCCGCACTTGTCATGGGAACAAACTGGCCGCCATATTTGGAACGCAGCAGGGGGAGGTCTATGGCTTGGTGGCAAATGCGGTGACAGGCGAGACGGGACAGATCAAATTGCTGCAGCCTGCGGAGACGAGAGGCCGCCTGGTGCGTGAGCCAGCGCTTTTTGCCTGCTGACTCGTTGTCAGCAAGCTGCGTACGCCCCGCCATCACCTGAGAGACAAGCTGCAGTCACGTTGCACATGCTGCAGATCTTTGGTAGGGTGAAGGCCCAGCCAGTTGTGCGCGTCCATGCTTGTCCGCCTGGTGCAGACAGCGTCGTGCGCCTCCTTGTTGTGCGGCCTGGGACTGTCAAGCAGTGCAAGGTGAGCTCGGCAGCTGCATCTCCTGCACGTCCACGGGAGGCTTGCTTGCCATGGTGGTGTCTCCCCAAGGTGCAGCCCCAGCATCAGATGGAGGAAAAGCCAGCTGGCTGCACACATCACTGCCATGGCTGCCAAAGTTGGACTGCATGCCATCCCTTGCAGGTGGACCTGGGCTCAGATGAGCAGCTGAGGAGCAGCCCACCTGCAACCCACTTCTTTGTGGCCAGTGGCCGTCTGGCTGCAGGCGTGGCAGACAGCCCTGACGGCCGCTGCGTTGTCTCTCTGCTGGCAGAGGGTACAAGCAAGCAGCAGCAGGGCCAGGCACTGCCCCTCAGGATTGAGCTGCTTCGCATCTCCGCTGATGGACAGCAGATGGAGGTGCTTGCGAATGCAGAGATCTCCTGGGCGGGCCAGCACCCTCAGCAGGGCGTACTCCGCCTGCAGTGCTGCTGCAGCGCCTCTGCCAGCACACCGGCTGTGCTGCTGTGGCAGCCAGGGGGCAATGCTGCGGTGTGGACACCCCCTCGTGGTGGGCTGCCTGCATACTGATCGAACACCACCCATACCTTCTGTCTAAGCCCAGGCTCAATCACTGGCTCCTCACACCATGGCCTGCACTTGTCAAACTGAGCATTTGATGTGCAGCTGATTGCTGCAGCACCTGCAGCCTCAAGACTGCACAGCGTCTGGTGCAGGCTTGTCCCCAGATGGGCTGTCACAAACCCATGCCTGGTTACCTGCAGACACGGTTGTGCCGCTGCCAGGCGCAAGCACCCTGCTGGCAGCCGGAGCAGACGATGGCTGGCACAAGTGGGTCATCCTCCGGAGGGACGGAGTGCACTGGGAGGCCACCCCTGCAGACGGCCAGCCTGCGCAGCCACAGCAGGGGTGGACAGCGCCCATGACCGGCGGGATGCCGGCTTGGGGCAGCAGCGCTGCAGGCAGGGCGTCTGACCTGGTGCCAGGCTGGCAGGATGACCCGGAGGATGATGCAGACAGAATACAGGCAGCCTTCTCGCAACCTGCACCGAGGTTCAGGCTGTGCGGGCTGCCACCCCTCCCGGACGCCTCAGGGCCCCAGCCGCAGCAGCATTCAGAGCCAGCGAGCCCGGCGGCGCTGACTGAAAGTCAGCATCCAGGGGGGCAGCCGCTGCCCACGCCTGTCAGGGCGGAACCTGCTTGGGATGCACTCGCTGCCCCTGCCAGCCAGCAGCCTTACGCCACACCCCAGGCGACGCCGCAGCCGCCTGTCCAGCAGCATGCAACGCAGCTCAGGCTGCCTACTGCTGAGGCAGCATGTTGCGTGCAGACAGCGGCACAGAGGGACGAGGCTGAGCTCATCCTGCATGCTGTTGTCCACGACCAGGACAGCGCCGCGCAGGCAGCTATCCACAGGTTTGCTGACTGCGCCTGGCTGCAAGATGGCCCCGCACACAATGTGCTGCTGCACTTCAGCACCACCATCTGCGACGAGCTGCCGCGCCAGTGGGGTCCGGTCGTGGGGGCGGGGCTGCAGGAGACACTGCAACTCAAGCAGGAGCGGCACAGCAGGCTCATGCAGGAGCTGGGCGCAGCTGGTGTGCTGAACAAGCTGCAGCCGCAGCTGCTGAGGTGGGTGCCACAACATGCGCTCTGCTGGCAGGATATGCAGCCTTGTAACAGATGGGCAGTGAGGAACAAGGGTCGCTTTGTAACGCCTCAGTAGTCTGTCCTTGCCGTCAATGTGTGACCTGCTCAGCCCTGACTCTGCACCTGCTCATGAGTGGACTGGAGAGTGCTGCCTTTGAACTGTTGCTGCTGCTTGAGCTTCAGGGGGTAGACAGCCCTGCCTAATCAAGTGTCACCTGGTCTGCAGGCCACTGTTTGAGCATGGCAGCCAGCTGGCAGCTGTGGCCGCTCTGCAGAGCTGTTTGCAGCAGATAAAGCAGAATGATGAACCAGGCGCGCAACAGGCAGTTAGCGAGCTGGAACGTGTCTTCGAGGCTGCTGGAGGCTCCATAATGCCGCAGGTGGGCTCATGCACAGGGAGGCGCTCTCTGATCGATCACATCTACTCCAGCCTGCTGAGGGTGATGGCACGTTTTGTCCCCTCCCATCCTGCAGGCACACAGTCACCCTTGCTCTTGCAGCTGCAGGCAGAGCTGCCACTGGCCTGGTGCTGCAGAGACTGTCGCAATCTCCTGAGCAGCCTCCATCTCCCCAACTTTGCAGGTCGAGCACACCAGGCCAGGCGCAGATGCGGCCAGCACCCTGTTCTTCTCTCAGCCTACACAGTCAGCAACGGCCTTTCTCAGGACTGCCCAGGCGGCTGCTGACAGCATTGCGCGGCAGGGGTCCTCCGCTGCCTCAGCCGAGGACGCTGTCAGGCATGCTCTGCCCCTTGCAGAGGCAGTCAAGGTGAGCGCAGCCAGCAGGACAGTCTCTTGCGGATACATCTTGCGGATCAGCAGTCTCTGAAAACCTTTGTTTAGGGGATGGTTTCAGTATGCCAACACTGTGGGGAGGCCTGCATGCTCAGGGTTTGCACTTGCATTGCTGTTTTGCGTGGCAACAACCGCCTAGAGTACGGTGAATGTGCTGCCTGCAGGCAGCTTTTGATGGTGCAACAGCCCACATGGAACATCTTCAGCACTCTCCTGGGCTGCAGCATCGCCTTGGATGCCTTGGTCTCCATCGCTGGTTCTACAGTGAGGACTTCTTCGCCATGCTTGTTGCTGCTGGAAAAGCACTTGTCAGGTAAATTGAGACGCATTGCCGGGTGCAGAGCCATCATGACCGTTTCCTGAAAGACAGAGGCTCTTGAGCTGATGAGTTCCTTTTGCACCATGGCTGCATGTCACCTCTCAAGCGCCACTGTGTGGCTGCAGCAACATCCGCCGTCTTTTGCTCTCATGGCCGTGTGCTGCTCTGCCAGCAATCAATCCCCTGCTTGAACTGTGCCCGCATGCTGGTGCAGGGTCCTGTCCCTGCTGCAAGCAGGCACACATGAGCACCTGCAGCTCACCAGGAGCTTGCTGGGGACAACCGACATGGTCCTGCGCGCACACGCTCATGCCATTGAGGAGGCTGCTGGTGGGGCAGGGGACCAGGCAGGGCTGCGGGCGCACAGGGCCAGGGTGCAGAACACTCTGCTAAATCCTGTGCTGGAGGCTGCTGGTGAGCTGCCTCGCCGCAACACGCATGCACTGCTGCTGCCCTATTGCATCACCACTTGAGGCCATGGGCAGCCAGCTGCCAGCAACATAAGCTTGTGTCCTAGAGTCCTTGCCTGGCTGCTTGCTGCTGTTGCCAGCATGCCACCGCACAAGGAGCATGCTGACTGTGGTGCTTGTGCCCAAGCGCCCCTCACAGGCAGCCAACATGTGCAGCATGAGGAACAACTCAGCGTCTGCACAGCCTGCTGCTGAGCGGGTCACTCTCTTTCATGCACCTCATTCCACTGCCCTTCAAGCCTGCAGGACCCATCATCAGAAAATTCAGGCCTGGCCTATCAAGCCATGTGGATACAACATTGATTAGGCCTGCAGGTGGTCTGAGCAGATAGGCTCCTGTCTGTGCAGGGCAGGTGGACTCATCACATGCGCAGGCCTGGATGGAGGCGGTGGAGCAGCTGGCAGATGTGCATGATGGCTACCAGCAGCTGTACTTCATCTGCGCCCAGCAGGGTAACATCAACAGGCTGCAGCTGCTGATGGACCGGCACATGAATGATGCTCAGGGCGGGAATGCACGCTCATCTTTCTGTGGCTACGTCTTTGACAGGTGGGGCATAGGCAGCAGCATCAAGAGTGTTGCAGATGAGCTGATGAGTGCTGCAGCTGCTCTACTCATTGTTTTCAGCGGCATGCAAAGCTGGAGCCGCCATCACACTGCCCACCTGCAAGTCAGCAAGGGGCAGGTTGTTCTGTGCAGGCTTCTGGACAGCGGGCATGCTGCCAAGATCTTGAGATTGCCAGAGGCCTTTAACAGCAGCGTCAGCAGCTGGCTTGAGGCATGCCTTGTGGACGCTTGCATCACCCAGGAGAAGAGGGCTCTGCTTCGCAGGATGCAACGCATGCACTTCACCAGGCAGCAGCAGTTGGATTCAGCTGGCAAGGCATCGCTTGAGATCGTGAAGCGTGGCGAGGTGAGGAGAGGAAGCCATGAGCAACCTGCCCAGTGTCCACAGAGCTGCATGAGTCTGTGCACATTGTGCTCCTGATCGACAACGATTGCTCTTGAGCAGCTGTGTGCTTGGTTGCAGGGCACCATCGTCCAGCTAAGACGGGAAGTGATGCTTGCACGGGCTGCTCTACAATCTGCACAGGGCGCAGCAGAACCTCCTGACGCGGTGGCAACACTGCTGGACAAACAACGAGCCCTGCTCGAGATTCAGGCAAGTCATCAGGAGCTGCACTTATCACCAGGCTGCCTGCTGAGCACTCACGCAGCAAAGTTTGGCAAGCCAGTCGTCGTGACTGAGCAATGCCACTGCGGGCTGCAGGAGGAGCTTGGCGTGGAAGCCTGGATGAGCGTCCCACAGATGCTGCATGCCATCCTGGAAGCGGCAAAGGCTCAGCCCGTGTTTGCAAGGCTTGTCCTTAGGACGCTGCAGCTTAGCACTCTGGCAGATGTGACTCTGGGGGATGCTAGGTGAGCAGTTTGCTGCCAGCTGATGTACTTGGTCTTGCAGATGTTCAGAGCTGGCATGAAATGCCATGCCTTTGCAGGACGGCCTGGGAGTCAGCCTGGAAGCAGCTGGTGGAGAACACAGACACCTCAATGGAAGATGATGAGTTTCTTGACAACAGCTTGACAGCAGAAGCAGCAAGGATTGTGTTTGCCCCGTCAGGGCGCTATCTAACTGCCTCCCAGGATGCAGTGCTCTGCCAGCGGGCATTCAGCGCACCCAGCACCCTTGCTATGGTCCAGCAGCACCTCCATCACTGTGAGTGGAGTGCTGTCAGAATCTCCAGGGTGACACGAGCCTTCCAGCTGGGCATCCAATAAACCCTTAATTTTGAAATGAAAACCCCACACTGGTGGGCAGATGCTTTAGGAGAGTCCGCTCTCTCTGGGGTTCATTGAAGTCTGCATAGCACACACGGCACAGTTGTGGAGCATGCAGTGACAGCGTCAGCGCCTGTGCAGGAACCTCATCTGTTGAGCTCTTTGGCTTTAAAGCACCAGTTACCTCACCAGCAAGGACGAGCGACTATCTGACAGGCGGGGTCTTTGTAATGCAACATCTCGCTGGTCGAGGTGGCCTCCCCGAGCCTGACGACCTCGGAGGCATACCAGGCAGTACACAGCATGGCATGGTGGCACATGTGAAGGCGGCAGCGCTCACTGGGAGCACAGACACTGAGCATGGAACTGATACAGCAGCTCCTGCGGCTGGGAACAGTTCTGATGGCAGCCAGGCTCACAGCGAGCAGACCTTCACTCCAGGTTCGCCAGGTGGGCAGCCCCTGCTCAAAATTGTGCTGAGAGGCATGTGCCTGAGTGCACATCATCAGAGATGATGACTGCTGCTGCAGGTGTCCTACCAGAGGTTGGACATGGAGCTGTGAGCTCGAAGCAGGCTGCTGGACATCAGCAGGCTGCCCAGCGGCAATGTTTGAAGCGCAAGCAGCCAGGCCCACCCAGGGATGCAGCAGCAATGCCTGCCATCGATGTGAGCAGGGCGCCTGCATCTGGCTCCCTCAAGGTGCTCACGGGCAAACCAACAGGAGGGGTTGGACGCGTGAGTGCCCCCCGCAGTGCTAGACTGGGACGGTCCTAGATGCCTGATTCACATGCCGCGCAGCTGCAGCTCTAGCTTTGCTGTGTTCAGCCACAAGACAGCGCTCTACTGGGTTACCTGCAAGGAGAGGCAGAGCAGGCAGGCAGACACCTTGTATGCATATCACATTTCAGCCAGCATTCAGGCCTGAACTAGGCTTGCTCTGCATTCAGGTCCCAGTGCGCGCAACAGCTGGCGCAGACGGTAGCCCCAGCAGCGAGGTGCACTCGCTGAGCACAGTGGACATGTTTGCGGCTGTGGGCAGCACAGACATCGCCTATGGGCATGCAGAGGCATTGGCAGGCGCAGTGCCCTTTGTGCCGGTCACAGTCCGGGCGCCCCACCAGCCGGCGGTTTTGCAGGTGGGGCTTCTCAAGCCGGGCAGCTCAACTTCATCTGCATCATGTGGTGCATCTCCTGCCTGAACTTCTTCCAGGGCGGCAGCAGCTCACCTTGCAGCACTGGGGCCACACTGGCACCCCAGCCAGACAGCAGCATCAACTGCGCTTGCACTGCCTCCTGCTCCATGTATGGATGGTGCGGGATCACTCTCCCTTTCTGACCCTGTGGCAGCCGCTCCAGTCAGAATCAGGCACCAGTGCTTGCATGCACGATGCAGGCGCAGCCAGCACCACCCCTGCTGCAGCCAGTGGAGGCAGACGGGTCTGAGAGCAAGAAGCGGCGCCGTGGGGGCCAGCCAGCCCAGAGGCGGGGGGTGCGCACAGCTGCCAACCCGTACAAGGCAGATGGCAGCCTGGCCCCTGGCTGGATGGAGGGGCCTGACGGGGAGCCCGTCAAGTGCACAGGGCGGGCCCGCGCAGCCGCCCTGGCCCAGCAGGCTGAGCTTGCAGAGGCGCAGGCCACCCTGGGCCGCGCTCTGTCGCAGCGGGGGGCTAAGGTGAAGGCCGCAGCCAGGCTGGCAGCGGCTGGCATGGCCTCCGATGACTCGGACTATGACGTGGGGCAGGAGTTTGAGCCAGAGGCTGCCGCCCAACCCGTGCAGCAGCCGGCCAAGCCTGGCCGCAGGCGGGGCAGGCCACCCAAGAAGAGCGCGGAGGGGCAGCCTGTGCCGGGAGCAGCCGCAGCCAGCGCTGATGGCGTGGCCGGCGCTGCTGCTGTGGCGGCAGCAGGGATCCCCCCGCCTCTTGAGATGGATGTTCTGTTCGGGTGCACCAAGTGCCGCTATGCCAAGGGCGGGTGCGGGAGCTGCCGGGACAGGCCGGTCATGGAGCGGCCGCGCACGCTGCGCTGGAAGCCTGAGGCGGGGCACGCGCAGGACGTGAGGGTGCATCCCTGCTCTCAGCCTGGGGAAGGCATTTCCCTGCAGCCCTGGTTGTGATGGCATTGCTCTGCCCCTCTGAGGGGTATTGCACAGCAACGCCTCATTTGCATGTGACACCAGCGCAGCTGTGTCTGTGGTGCTTCATACTCAGGGCCCTGCACAGCACTGCCCTGTCTGCAATTGTCCAAGTGCTGCTGCCTGCCTGTCTCTATCCTGAAGATTTTGCACAGGCTCGACTGTCAGCGGACCCGTCCTCCTGCCAAGCTGAGCTGTCTACCCTGCAGGGGATTCCTGAGGCCCCCACATTCCATCCCACTGCTGAGCAGTTCACTGATCCAATGGCCTACATCAACAGCATCCGGCCAGAGGCAGAGAAGTGAGGCACCACACCCTTGCCACTGCACAGCTGCACTCACATGACATCTTCGTGTGCAGCCAGTGCCCAGCTGCTTGTCTGCACCTGATTGTGCCAGCATCATCCTGCTCTTGTCCGCTCCATGCCATGCCATGCCTACCTGACTGACTTTACCGCCTCCTCATCAGCTGCAGCCCGTCACTCATCTACGTCCCGTCTCACTGCAGGGCTGGCATGGCCTGCATTGTGCCGCCTGAGGGGTGGGCCCCCCCTTTTGCGCTCGAGAAGGGCACTAATGGGCACAGCATGGAGAGCTTCCGCTTCCTCATTCGCAAGCAGCTCACCAGCCAGCTGTGCATGCGGTTGCCGAACACATCCAGGAACCGCAAGCAGCAGGCCTCTGGCCGGTGAGAATTGCCCTGCTGGTTGGCAGTAAGGCCTGTTGCAGGGAGTAGGTGCATCTGCACAAGCCTGCTTCCGTGTCCAGGGTGTGGTGTTCTCAGGTGGGCAAATCTAAAGTGTTGCAGGTGAGTCAGCACCTTGGCTGACCTGCCAGGCAGGCTTGGGTGCCTGCTGCCTGCTGTGAGGGGTGGCCAGCTGTTGCTTGCACCTCCATGACGTGGAGGAGCCGTGTGCTCACACCAGATCCTGCTTGCAGGTATGGCGCCGGCAAGCACTCTGCAGGCGCAGACGTGGACGGCGCACATGTGGCCATGGAGGAGGTGGAGGAGAACGGTGTGGAAGACGATGAGGACGGCGACTTCGGGTTCCACACGATGGTGAGGCTATGAAGCGTGAGGCCTGTCTGGAAATTTCAATAGCTGTGCCATGCTCTTGTGGGTCAAGTGTCAGGGCATTTCTGCACACCACGGCGAAGGGTTGTGAGGGTTTCACAGGGGCTGTGCAAGCATGTGCGGGGGGCTGCAGGCTGTTGAAACGGGCAGCATGGCACCTGCCAGGCAACCTTTTGAACACACTATCTTGCCCTTCTGGAGGCAGGTCCTGCTATTCTGAGCCCCCCCGACACTCAGGGCTGCTCTTTAGTGCTTCCTTCCTGAACCTGTCACACCTGCGTTCCTGATGAATAAGCATGTGCCAATGCAGGACCGCAGCCACACCCTCAAATCCTTTGCAGCCTACGCTGACTGGGCAAAGGCGCTGCACTTCAGCGACCCGGCCCCCAGGCAGAGCTCCCCGCTCAAGGCCCAGCCACCCAAGCGTCGCAAGATCTCCAGCTACAGTGGGCCTGAGCCCACCGTCGAGGAGATTGAGGCGGAGTTCTGGCGCATTGTGGAGGTTGCTGATGATGTGAGTGCAGAGTCTGCTGTACAGTTCCTGCTTGCACAGGCAGCTTGGCATGCCTGCCATGCTGCCCTCTTGAGAGGTGTTCCTTGCATTCAATGTGGAGACGGCTGGAATTGTGAGCAGGCTCGCTCATGCTGCTTTGCCTGCTGTGACTGCTGTCCTTGGAGTGTTTGCCACTGCTGTGAGCCATTGGTGCACTTCCCCTGTGCTGCCAACCTGCCCATCCTGCAACAGTTCCCGTGGCTGCTGCATCTGTTGCACTGCTTCCAGGCCCTGGGCATAGCCAGCTGGCCACAACAGTGCTGCACTGCTGCAGGTGGCAGAGAACCTGTATGGGCAGGACTTGGATTCTGGCCACCATGGGTCAGGCTTTCCCCTGCCCCCCTTTCGCCAGAAGCTGCTGGAGCAGCATCTGAAGAAGCAGGCTGCAGAGCGGGGACCAGGGCGGGACCGGGAGCGTGAGGGCAGCAGCGGCAGCGAGAGGGAGGCCAGGCGCCAATTCACCCCTGAAGAGGTGGCCTACAGCGAGCACCCCTGGAACATCAACAATCTGCCGCGTTGCAAGGTGGGCGCCAGGCTTCCACAACGCAGTGCTGACACAGCACTGATATACAGCACTGCTGCAGGAGTGTGTTGCTTTTTTGCCCCACTTGACTGCAGTCTGTCTCAAGATGAACCCTCTGCGATTGAGTGTGAGGCATCACTGGGGTCCCAGTAGTCTCGCTCACATGCTGCTGCCACGTGTTGTGTGCCACTGCATCTGCATCTCGGTGTGTGCTTAGCTGAGCAAGAGCTGAGGCTTCAGTGGGACTGACACCTTGCCACACTTGCTTTGCCACAGGGCTCGGTGCTGCACTACCTCATTGGAGATGAGCTCATCACGGGCGTTATGGTGCCGTGGCTGTACGTGGGCTCCTGCATGTCAGCCTTCTGCTGGCATATCGAGGACCTCAGCTTCTATTCCATAAACTACCTGCACATGGGAGCCCCCAAGGTTTGATCTGATGGCAGCCTACTCCGAAGCATGGTCATGGCCAGGCTGGCCCCCCCTTGAAACCCTGGGGCTGCCAGCGCATGGTTTGCAGTCAAGGGGTGCTTTGCTTCCTCCTTCAGGTCTGCATGTCTGCCTGCACGGTGGCCTTCCACTGCTGCAATCTTGCATGCAGCTTGTGGCGCTGCTGAGGGCAGCCACTGCCTGCCTTCCCCTGCCAGCCTCTGCTGTCCTGCGCTTGAAGGTGCTGCACACTTGGCAGAGCGCAGTCACTGGCATTCAGTGGCACTGCAGGTGTGGTACTCTGTGCCAGCGCATGCCTCAGAGGCGCTTGAAGATGCAGTGCGGGACGCGCTGCCCCACTTGTTTGAGACCGCGCCAGACCTGCTGTACCAGCTGGTCACCATGGTGTCGCCCAAGCAGCTGCAGGTGAGGCAGTGGTGGCTGCTTGTGCTGCCTTGCAGCGTGCTTCTGCCCAGCATTGGCGGTCAGGCACACCCACTACCTGCTCAGTGCGCAAGAGTGCAGCTTGTTGGCCAAGAGCCTGTGCTGGCCAATCGCTGCCTGGATCATACAGCTATGTGTGTCTAGCTGCAGTGCTGGCATGCATTTCCAACTTCACGGCGCATCTGGTGCATCCAGAGATCAGCCATTGCACACTGCTGCAGGCTCGGGGTGTGCCGGTGCACAGGGTGAAGCACTACGAGGGCAGCTTTGTCATCACGTTCCCCAACGCCTACCACGCAGGTTTCAACACTGGCTTCAATTGCGCAGAGGCAGTCAACTTTGGGCCGCCCGACTGGCTGCCCTGGGGCACTGACATAGCCGAGAAGTACAGGCAAGCAGCCTGCTGCAGAGTGCTTGTCATGCCAGCCCATGCTTGCAACTGGTCAGACATCGTCCCACATCCGTCGGCACTTGGCACCGGCCGTCTGTCGCTGAAGCTGATCCTCAGTCAGAAAGGCACTCTTGCATAGCTTGTTTTCTTGCGGTGCAGGCGAGATGGCAAGGCCATCACGCTGTCTCAGGACGCCCTGCTGGTGGCGCTCGTCAGCACAGCCCAGGCCGTCAGGGACGCGGCAGAGGCCAAGGGCCTCACCAGGTGTGGGCTCACCCGTGCTGGGGCAGCGCCAGCTGAATGGGCCACGTCAGCTCTCTTGTTGCAGCAAGTCCCAGCTCTGCTCATTGAACACCTTGCTTGGGACGTCAACCTAGCATCACTTCTGCTGAGCTCCGGCGTGCCGAACCTGCAGCTGCACCTGGGCTACATGCTCAATGTGCTCAACCCCTCGCGCGTGCACCAGCTTAGCTGTGATGAAGCGTGGCTGCCTGAAGGGGTGGTCCCTGTGCCCAGCTGCCCACCTCTGAGGCTTGTGGTTGGCCAACACAGCCACACAGCCATGGGCCTGGCAATCACTGCCCTTCTACCATCTGACCTTGACCTCAAACTCCTGCAGCGAGCAAGGAGCAGTGGCCATGGAGGTGGATGCCTCGGCAGAAGAGGTTGTCAGCGTTGCGCTGCAGGCCTCCCCAGAAGGGGAGGTGCGTCTCCAGATCTCGTCCTCACAGGCGCCTCAGGGCCCCAGGCAGGGGCATGCTTCTGGCCCCTGGGCAACACAACAGCATCATCGGGGGGACCTCTCTTTTCTGGACCCAGTCAACATGGCTGACTGCCCACCCACGGTGAGCGCCTGTTGCAGCTTTACTTGCAGGCCTGCGTTGGCAAGCACCTGCCTGTGCAGGTCTGCAGCATGCCAGGACCTGTCAGCATTCTGCTGCTACCTGCATATGTGGTCTGGGCTTTTGAGCTGCCCAAGCTGCCCTGCAGGGCCGCCAGCTGGCTACTTAAGCTACTCAATGCGCAGAATCCAGCCAACTGCTACCATTGCTGTTTGGTACAGTCTTGAGAGCACCTGTGCTGAAGTGCAGGCCGTCAGGCTGGCAGCTGGAGAGCTGGTGCTGCGCATCCGGGAGGAGCAGCGCAGGCGCGCCATCGGCAACGTCTGCGCCGCCAGCATGCAGACGCGACGCATGACGGGCAGCAAGCCAGGTGCACCCTGCAGTGATGCCTCACAGCACCGAGTGAACCTGTGTGCTGGCCACCTCTGCAGTGCTGCCTGCTGTATCATGAGACTTGCTGCTGGCCACTCGTGGGCCTCTGGCAGATGCCACAGCACTTCGCATGCGCCTGGCCAGTGGCAGAAATGCCCTGTAGAGGCAACCCTGCCCTGCTGCTGCATTCTGGGCAAAGGTCCCCTTATCATGCACTGATGTCTCGCAACAGCTGCAGACAGCAGACAAGCCGATGAATGACAGCAGAGTCGATACGCAGGAAGACAGGACAGCAGAGACACTCAACTGACTGAGTAGCATGCTGCATGACATTAGCACTCTGCATGACTGGCGGCCTCAAGCCAGCGCATGCATGGTTGCAGGCGCCAAGGATGGAGCTGGTTTGCACACCGACACAGAGGAGACAGACTGCGAGGTGTGCAAGTGCGACCTGTGGCTGAATGCCATCATCTCGCCGGCCTGCCCCGGCAAGGCAACTTGCTCAGAGCATGCGGCGGCGCTGCCCTGTGCCAAGGAGGAGCAGATCCTTCTGTACAGGTGGGTACCAGCACAGGTGGTGAGAGGGAGAGTCGAGAGCTGTGATGAGGCCCTCATGCGTTCATGGACTCGTCAAGCAAGTCATCGCTGAGACTTGCACTCCGGTTCAAAGTCTGACAGCATCAGACAGGTGCAGGCTAGAACGGGGGTGCCAGGCGGCATTGGCATCCCTCCAGCGACACTGTCACTGTCAGGACAGTGCAGCTTCTTGTCGTCCTGAAACATGTGTTTGCGTGGCGCTGCAGGCATACCTTAGAGGAGCTGCAGCAGCTGGTGCACTCCGCGGTGCAATGCATCGAGGGCACGCAGGAGACCATCAACTCAGCCATCAGGCGCAAGACAGACCCTGTAAGTGCTCAAGCGCTGCTGCCATCTCTGCAGCTGCACTTGTTGCGCTGCATCTGCCGCAGGGCGTGGGCTGTGTGTGTGCTGCAGCATCGCACCTCTCTCGCTGGTGGGGCATGAGTGATCTGCGCCACTGCTGCACTTGCGCACCTCCTACAGTGCTGATAGCATGCTGGCTCACACTGTCCCGCACTTGCCTCGCCTGCAGCCTCAGAAGACCAAGGCAGTCCTGCGGGGACCCCTCACTGGGCTGGCAGCGCTGCGCAGGAGCCGCGCTTCTGCAGCGCCTGCTGTCGAGGGCAGGGCGCAGTGCTCAGCAGAGGGGCAGGCAGCTGGGATGGCCAGGCTGGCCACACCGGCAGAACCCCAGCAGGAGCAGCCTCGATCCCCTGTGGCTGCGGGTGTGCTGCAGCGCATCAAGCAGGAGTCTCCAAGGGGGATGCCTGCCCTGCACATGCAGACCGGGCAGACACAGGCATCAGACGCCTCTCCCATGTGGGCGGGGTGCTCCCCTGTCAGGTCGCCTGTCAAGTCGCGGTTCAGTTCGCCCCCCCTGTCGCCCAGCAAGGTGGCAGCACAGGATGCCGCGGCCGCCGCTGCATTAGCGGCCACAGCGGCCGCTGCGCGAGCAGCTGACGCCCTCAGCACTGCGGCCAAGCTGCGCTCGCCGCGCTCAGCTGGGCCCGCCAGCCCAGGTGCTGCCCAGACGGCGTCATTCGAGCAGGCCCCAAACCTGATGCAGGCTCCAGCCCATGCTGAACAGCACCAGGCGCAGGTGCTGGCTGAGCAGCAGCAGCAGCAGGCGGCTGAGCAGCACCAGGCTCAGGTGCTGGCTAAGCAGCAGCAGCAGCAGGCGGGTATGGACCCTGCCATGCTGCAGCAGCTGCTGGCCATGGGGCAGCTGGGCCCCTTGGTGGGCAACCCAGGCGCCATGCTGAGCCTGCTGAGCCGCCCTCAGGCACAGCAGGCGGCAGTGCAGGGGCTGCCTGGCCTGCTGCCTGGCCTGCAGCCTGCACTGGGCCTGCAGGGCATACCTGGCCGGCAGCCGGGGCTGACACCGCCTGGGCAGACCATGCCCGGCAGCGTGTTGGAGTCACGGGAGATGATGGGGCTCAGCTGGCATGACAGGCTGCAGCAGCAGCAGCAGCAGCTAATGGTCAGTGCCGCCGGCCTCGTGCCTGGGCCGCAGCAGCTGGCCCCTGCCAGCCTGGCTGCCTTCACAGGCGGCATGCCCCTCAATCCCAATCCCCTGAGCTTTCAGCAGCACCTCACAGGCTTCAGCTCTGCGGAGCAGCAGCCTGGTGCTGGGCAGCTGCACTAGCCAACCTGAATGTGAGCCGTGTGTGCGTCTATGCTCTTTTGAGCCTGCTGCCAGCTGGCTCCTTTTGGGATTTTGGGCTCAGACGGTTTGTTGGTGTTTGTGCAGGTGGATAGCGCCCATGGAAATAATGGCAGAGTTCAATTTGGGAGTCCTGCCTGGAACCAGTTTGTCAAAGCTCTCCTGTTCCCCTCATTTGAAAGTCTGGCCTATGCTGTTCCTTAGCTAGCATGTCCCCTGGCACTCCGCACACACACTTGTTTACATCAACTCAGCTGCGTACATGTATACATCAAGTCCTGCAAGCAGATCAAAATAAAATGCAATCAAACATCAGCTGAAGGAGGGTTGGTATACATTGCGCCTGCCATCTTGATCTACTGAGAATTGACTGCTCCTGGCATAAGGCCTCCAGCTTGGAAGTGGGGGAAGTTCATGAGCTGAGGCACGCCTGGTAGCGCAGCCTGCGGTCTTGAACCATAGTGTGGCCTGTAAAGCAGCCACTGTCATCAGCCAAGGGACCAGCTGAGCAGGAAATCAGCGCCAATGTCTTGGAAAGCGCGGCCCAGCATGCCACCACACATCACTTACGAGCGTCGTCCACTGAGCGTGTCAGGTGGCCATGCCATGCAATCAGGGCACCATCAATTACCTTTGCATCAACGCAGGCCGGCCCCTGCCACCATAGGACCCCTGGTGAGCTAAGACGACATTGATGTTCCTATGATCTCTGGGCTTGGCAGCCTCCACGGTGGAAGGGTCCGGCGGCGGACCAGGCAGCCGGGTGTGCCGATAGCGGCAGGTGGGCCCATACACGCAGAAGCCCAGCTTGTACATGTTGCACTCCTGCACATGGTTGTGAGCAGATTAAGAAACAGACAGGAAGAGGTGTGACAGGCGAGAGTGTCCCGTCTGTGCTCAAGACTGCCTTACCCTGCCATTTGTGAGGCACCTCTAGCGCAGTGGCTTCTGCAGCGCTACAAAGCCAGCATGCAGGTGGAACAGTGGGCAGGTCACCTTTATCTCCTCCAGGGAGTGCTTGTAGGGACAGTCTGGCTCGCGGCAGACACCGTGTTTCAGCAGGGTGCGGCAGACTGGCATTCGCTCTGGGTTCCACTCGTGCAGGAAGCCGCAGGACTCGCCCTTCATGCAAAGGCCTTTCAGCCAGTAGGTGCACACCGTCTGCAACACAATCTACAGGTCAGTTGCTGATTTACAGGCATGCTGATGAGCAAGTGCACTGCTACATCAGCGCATCCACCTGTCTGTAGTTCTTCTTGTAGTTGCCGATGGACTGGCCAATTGGAGCGCCTGCAGGGACTACAGGAGCCACCTGTTGCCTGGCCTGCAGCAGATCACACCACAGTCTCAGGCAAAGCACTCCCAAGCTTCTGCATTCTGATGCTGCAGGCCAACAAACCAGTGGAGCAGCTGGAGTTGGCTCCAGCTGTGCCTCAAACTCAAAGTCGAAGTCATCAGCCATCCTGGGGTTGTCCTGCTGAGATGGAGGTTGTAATAGGCTGGTTGGTCTGGGTGTGTCGTTCTATCACGTTGCAAATGAGCCTACCTGTGAGGTGACCCAAATCTGCTTTACAATAAGCATTTGAAGCCAGGCAGCCTTTGGGCAATGGACAGGTGCAATTGGCAGCGAGGGCCACGATCCACAGCTTAGTGAGGTGAGGCGCCTTGCTGGTCATCGAGCTCAACTGCTGCTCTGCCAGAATGCACAAGCCGTCAGCTTCGGGCTCAGCTCTCTGCCGCACCTCAGCCTGAGCTTTGTACAGAACCTTGCACTTTATTTCCGGGAACGCTTTATCAGGCGACAAGCCTGCTGCCCAGCAGGCAGCAGAGGTGATGTCGGACTGCGATGGAGAGGGCTGCTCAACAGGCGAATTGAGCCGCCTGATTGCAGAGGCAATCTGCATGGAACATGTTTCTGACAAGGCCGCTGGCCTGGCTCAGGACCTGTTCCCAGCAGCCAGATTTCTCAGGTAAAGCCCTGAAGCATATCAGCCTGCAGCTTTAAACCTGACTGACGCTGTGAGTGATGTCTGTGAAAAGCTCTATCCGCTGGTGACATCAACCCTCCACGTGCCTGCTCCCGCAGCGTGGCCTTGCACATTGGCGAGGGCCACCTGGCAGAGGTATCCAGCTTGCTGCAGCAGGGAGTCCCCAAGCTGAGCCTGCTGGCGACACGGCGCTCAGCAGCTGCACTGGCCTGCGAGAGCAGCACTTGGCTGCACATGCTGTGCCAGCAGCCAGGCCCCAGAAGCCGCCACGCGTGGTCCCAGTCATCACGTGCGTGCTCATCTGCAGTGAACTTTGCACTGTGACTGTACATTGCACTGCTAGGACTGACAGCCGTCTTTATGGTGATACAGCCCGCTGGGGGCTACACTGCCTTGCCAAGCAACCTTGGCAACTGAGTTTAGCTCTGACCGCTCTGCAGGCTTTGCAGACATGAGCCAAGCTGCTGCTCAACAGTGCAGCAGTGTCCTCTTCATCCCCGTTCCGGCCAACCCTCAGGTGGTGGTCAGGCGTGCCGAATCCAAGCAGGCTGTGCTGTCTATAGGCCTTGCCAATAGCAGCCACTTCAACAGCAAGTAAGCACCTTGAGACCAAGTCAAGGCCTGTCTGCGCTCAGGAAAGATGTTGCATACTCCGTCAGATCTGCAGTGGGATGCTCCAGCCCTTGACAGAGATGGATTGCCCACCCCTGCAGGCTGCTGCTGGATGGGATGCTGCTGGCCTGCGCCTTGGCAGATGAGCTGCCCCTTCTCTTGTGGGCGATGCGCGGCCGCCTTCAGGTCAGTGAGGAAGCGGTGTAGAAGCTCTTGAGTCGCCCAGCTGCCGGCTTGAACTTACACGCAAACGCACAGTCAATCAGTCCCATTGCTTCGGGCATCACTTGTCACTGGCTCAGTGATGACTGCCCTTTTTGGTGCAGGCCCTGGCGATGGCTTTGCACCACCCTGCAGCGCTGGGGCGGCAGGCTGATCTTCGCTGCCTCAGGGCCTCTTTGCTGGAGGAGGTTCCTGCCACAAGAGGCAGGCGAAGGCCGGGACAGCAAGACCTGAGCCGTAAGGGCTCTAGCCAGAGTGGAGCGATAGCCTTGCAACAGAGGTGAGGCCTGTTCAGCATGCAGAGGGGCTTCCCCAGGTACTGCTGATGGGCGCTGTGCACACCTGCATGCCTGCCTTATCCTGGCATCTCCCCGACGCAGCGTCTCAGCAAAGCTTTCCGGACGCTGTGGCAACCTTGCTTCTGGGCCCCTTACCTGCTTCAATGGCGCCGTCAGTGACCAGTGTAGGCACCGGTCTGGTCTTGCGAGCAGCCGCCAGAGCAGGGGTTGAGGCCCGCAACATCCCAGGGCTTCCTGGCTGAGTCTGTGCACTCCGATCATGTCTGCAGAGGGATCAGGCATCAAAACTGTACACCGGGCTCATCTGGCTACCCTAGCCATGCCGGCGCTGCAATGAGCAGCACACCCTGGATAATCAGGGCAGGTCCCAAACCCGCCCTGGCATGCCCTGCAGGCTGTCCACTGGTAGCTTGCCGGCTCATGCACTGTCTTCTGTCCCTGAACACCACAGCCTGCATGGCTCCAGCAGCACTTCCAGTCTAACCGAGGACAACCTGATGGAGCTGTGCCAGCAGCAGCAGCAGGGCCCTGCGCGCAGCGGCGGGGTGCCCCTGTGTCGGGAGGCGCGCCAGGACCGCGAGAGTCTGGACTCAGACTTCCTGCTGCAGCTGGGGCGGGTTCCCAGGAAGGGCCGCAGCCGCCCCAGCCGGGGCGACAGCGCAAGAGGTGAGCCCATGCGACATCCTCGACTCTGCTGCACTCAAGCAGCCCTCCCAGGGCCACCAGCAAAAGCTCATTCTGTGCTGTGTCATGGCAACCCTTCTGAATGGACCACATGTTGGCCACACAGCCTGTGTTGCTGTGAAGAATGGTTCGATTCACCAAGCACTTGGTCCAACGTGTGGGCGCAGCAGGACTTGAACCTCAAGATCTGCTGCCAGCTCAATGCCAGCTCACTTGCTGGTGTGGCCGCATGCGTACAGAGTCGCATGACGATCAGCTCCCTGAGAAACGTCTGTCGCCACCCCTCTCCGCGTCAGCGCCGGGCCAGCTGGACAACCGCACGGGTGTTGCGCTCACCTCCTCCCTGTACACGATGACTGCCTCAGACCGCAGCGAGGGCAGCAGCCTGCCCCCGAGCAGCCCCCCTATCAGCGACTTGGACCTGCCGCCAGAGGAGGAGCACCTGCGGCAGCAGAGGCTCAGCAGCTGGGGCCCCTGGGAGGCAGAGCGCTCCAGCGAGCTTGGAGAGCAGCAGCTGCACTGCGCGGCTGCAGCTGAGCGCAGCCTGGTCGCTGCGGCAGCCAACAGCAGCAGCAGGCAGGACGGCGGCGAGTTCCTGGCCAGCCCTCAGGCTGCACACACGCAGCGAACTGACGTGCTGCTGGGCGAGCAGCAGCAGCATCTCGGGGAGCAGCGGCAGGGCTTTGGCAGCCTGCTGCCAATGCACGAGCAGGCCACCGCCTGCCTGAGGGCCGATGCAAACCAGGCGGCAGCGTCTGTCCGGTCTTCAGCTGTGGCTGCCTCGGCAGTTGCTGCCCGCCTCAGGCAAGTGCGGCCTCAGCCAAGTCTGCCGGCTGCGAGCAGCCCAGTGAGCACCGAGCTGGCTGCCACGGCAGCTGGCCTGCCAGGGACCAGCCTGCAGCTTGCTGTGCCAGGCGCTGGACAGCATCTGGGGGACAGCTGCCAGCTCCCTGAGTCAGGGTCCCAGTCCCTGGGCCCTGGCCCCTCCGACACCCTTGACACGCCCTCAGACGGGCACCCCCAGCCAAGTGCCTCTTTGGACGGCTTCTCTGCTGGCTTCCCCTCCAGGGCAGAGCGTTTTCCCTCGGGAAGCCCTGCGCAGAGCCATTCAGCCACCTTGTGGCAGCTGTCAGATGCGTGGCAGCAGGAGGAAGCGTTCTGCATGCGGCCTGCCTCTGTGGAAGGCCTGCTGCCCAGGTGGCCTATGGGGCGCCTGTCCACCCAGTATGTCCTGGTGAGCTGCTGCCTGCAATGGCTTTGAACAGCTGCTGGTGGGCTGTTCTGGGAAGAGTTTTGGCACAGTCAAGGCCGCCTTTGGTACTGGCCTGACGTGACCAGATGGGCAACCTGCCAGGTTGCTGCTGCAGGCTGGTGCTGCTTTTACTTGCAGAGCAGCTGAAACTTTGGGGACCATGCTGTGCAGGGCGACCTTGGAGCTCTGACAGCGACTGGTGCCCTCTATGCAGTGCTGGCAGCTGTGTTGCCTGGTTCTGCTTTTGCCATGAGGCAGTGGACAGCAGCGTGGCTTCTGGCCACTGCATGCTGCCTGGGGCTGGCCATGGCACACAGGTGAGCAGTGTGTGACTCTCTCTGTTCCTGCCCCGCATATCACCCCTGGACGTAGCCGTGCTGGACGCCAGATCTGGCATGCATGGTGCCCATCATGCTATATGTGCATGCAGGTGGCGGCAGCACCGTCAGACAGTGTTGGTTGCAATGCTGGTACTTATGGCTATCGCCTCATTGCTTGGGCCTGATATACAGCCCATCCTTGGACTGCCATTGTTCTTTAAAATCGACACAGCCTGGGAGTGGCTGCTGTTCCAGTCCACCGTCCAGGCATGCGCCAGCATGCCAGTGATGCTGAGGGTGAGTTCAAGGCTCACATCTGCCTCAATACTGAGTCAACATGCACCCCCCACAAGAGCGCTGGTGCTTGCCTCAAGTCTCTTCATGTTGCACAATGCATCAAAGCTCTTATGCTTGCCATCTGAGCGCAGTCTGTTGCTGCAGATCAACATGCTATCTGCAGCTGCTGCCCAGGCAGCAGTCTGGGCCTCCCTCTTGATTGCAGCCCCGGCAAAATTTTCTGCCAAGCCTGTGCAGCTGGATCCACCTTGTGACCAGCCGCACAGCTTAGGCAGCTCCCTCATGCCAACACTGGCTGTCCTGGCTGCCCCCACCCTTGCATTTTGCCTCAGGCAGGGGTGGTAGGGGCACAGCAGCCCTCTGACAATACAGACTCTGTAAAGAGAACTGCCCGGTTCCTAATCTGCTTAAGTACCCCAGGTCCTGTCTCAGATAATCGCCACAGTCATGCTACAGTCGGCCCAGGATGCAGCTGGGCTCAGCACATCATCACACTTCCCATGTGCAGGCCACCAGTGCTGCAACGCATGGCAGCTGCATTCCAATACGTAAATGGTGCCCTGGAGGAAAGTTGTGTTAGCATGACTGAAGGCCCATCACACTTCAGCTATCTACTAGACTGCACCTTTGTTGTCATGTATTGAACGTCACCTCACGCTATGGCTTTGTGTCAAAGTCAATAGGCAATCAACCTCTGTGCAGCCCCTCCTTCCAGCTGAGCCCCTCTTGTTGACTTCCTGTTTTATGAATGCCAAGTTTTGTGCTTGTATGCTCTGTATGTTAAGTGGGAGTCAGTCTTGGAGGAATGGGTTCTCGATCTCCTCAGTTCCTGATGTGGGTGACACCATCATTACTGCTGTGCCGCGGCAAACCTGCGGCGTGCCCAAGAGAGGCAGATTGCTGTTGGTGACAGACACAAGCTTATACAGGTGAAGCCCATGCAAGACAATGTGCAGTCTCACCATGAGGCCCAGACTTCGCGTCTGATCTGTTACTCTCAAGGGATCCTCTGCATCTGCAGCCAGCAAGGAGCAGTGTGAGACCCGCAAGAGCAAGCGGCAGGGCAGCCAACAAGCCTGCTTGCCTCTGAGGTACTCTATACTTTCGTCCATGACCAGATTCAGCAGCTGATCATAGCCCTTGAGCACCCCCTGAACTACAGCAGCAACAAAGCGGGTTTTCAGTCTTCAGTGCACAATGGCTCTGCCATGACACAGCAAATTATTGGGCTTGCCTTCTCTACCACCTGCCAGCTTGACACGAACACCTTTGTCGATGAACTTGGCCAGATCAAGGGCGCTCTCCTTGCGAGACATGGCTCTGTTACCCAGGATGACCTACATGCAGGGTTTGACACAGCATGACAGACAGTGAGAATGATGGGTGCCAGCTGGGGAGACTGGAGCACTGGGAGGCACAATATGCCACTGAGCTAGCCAATCTTGATAATCATGCAGATGAAGGGGAAGTCTGGTGGGGCCCGCGGCAATCCTGTTGCTGAGGGCGGCCGTGCTGCCACACTGAGGTGTTGAAGTTATGAGGCGACACCTCTGCTTTCAATGTGAAGGTTTGGCGAGGACGTGCAGCAGCAGATGGTGCAGTTTGTGGCGGCCGTGACCAAGGCTCAGGGGCTGGACCCTGCCACAGCTGCTGTGCTCGACATTGGCACAGGCAATGGCATTCTCCTGGCTGAGCTTGCACAGCTAGGCTTTGACAACCTGACAGGCAGCGACTACAGTCAAGCCTCCATCTCCCTGGCAGCAGCGGTCATGAAGCGTCGAGGACTGTCCCATGTCAAGCTCCTGGTGAGTGGCCTCCTGCCACTGCCTGCACCCTGGCTGTGCAGGCCGCCTAGTGTGCTGCGCTGTGCCCGCTGCAGGTTGACAGCATCACAGACAGCGCACTGCAGCCTGGCAGGTAGGCTCTGCTGCGCCCCCCAGAAGCATTTTCTAGATGCTCAAGCGCCCTGGTAGCAGTTTGTGTGACCCTGCAGCTTTGATCTCATCACAGACAAGGGCACCCTTGATGCCATCGGCCTCTCGCAGCATGCAGAAGCCAACAGGTGAGCCTGCCCATGCCATCTTTGTGACACAGGCCAGCCATCAGCCTGAGAGCTTGCTTGTGTTGCAGGCAACAGTACCAGCGGGAAGCAGCAAACCTGCTGAAGCCAGACGGCCTCCTTGTGATCACCTCTTGCAACAGCACCCAGGATGAGCTTGTAGAAGAGTTCGCCCCTGCCTCAAAGGACAGCAGTGCTCAGCGCTTTGCTTATGTGGATCATGTCAAGACCTACCCTCGTTTTGTCTTTGGTGGCATCACAGGCACCAAAGTGTGCACGGTAGCATTTCGCCGGAGACACTGATGGGCCCTTGCAAGATGGACAACTGAGGGCCCTGCTCACAAGGTTCTCTAGTGTCTCACTCATCAGGTTAATGTGCCAGATTGCCGACAAGGACTGGAGCGGACGCTTCAGGAGCAACAGTGCCAAGGGCTGTTTGGAAGCCCTGGAGAGGTCACCTGCACATCTGCATCACACAGAAGCACAGATGAAGCTGTGCTCGCTTGTTTGACCAAGTCAACATTGTCGTTCTCATGCTCATGCTCTCCATCTTCAGAATGCCAGCCGCCAAAAGCTTCTGACATCAAGTGCTGCATCTCCGGAAGCCGTGAGATCTGGGCTGAAGTGGCAAGCTTCAGCATTGAGTCAGAAACTGCAAAATGCTGCAGGGGAACAGCAGGACATTCAATGTAACCCCCTGCTGTTCCGGGAGTTATACGACAACTTATAAGCACTGTCAGCAACTACAAGCCGAGTCTCAATGCGCCAGCAGGAGCTGGCCAACACAGCCACATGCCGGCGCCAGGCCCAGGCCCAGGCGCAGGCGACGCATGCCACCAGTCACAGCAGCAGCCGGCGCAGCAGCGTTGGACGAATCAGATGGCCTGGCAATGGAGCTCACTGTCTCTGAGACAGGTGGCAAGGCACTCCTGAAGTGGATAGTGGACCTCCCCTGGACCAGAGTCGCCATCTGGCTTACTGTGGGGCTTGTGGCTGCCCAGCTGAAGGACTTCTTTGGGGTGAGCTGCCCAGGACCGCCACTCTTGCAAGATCTCTCCAAGTGCGTCTGGGGTCAGCGTCCCTGCTAGGGTGCTCAGCACTATCTTGTACGGCAGGCAGAGTTATAACCATAAGCGTCAAGTGGTGGCCTTGCCTGAGACAAGCGTCTGAGGTGCTCTGCTTGATGCAGTCAGGCTGTGCTGCCTGATGCAGCTGCACCGTTGGCCCCTGAGATGATTGGCCTGTCTGCCCTTAGCAGGTTGCAAAATACATTTCCAGCTGTTCTCTCAGCGCCAGCAAATCTGCTTTGCTGTGCTGCCACCCACCTCGAGAGCGCTGCTGCAAACTGTACCTCCACTCGGGCGGGCTGAGCATGGCCCTGCGGCCTCTGCACATCTGATGTGCCCTTCTTACTGGTGTCAACCCCTGTGCTGCCTCCACACTGCAGGGGCCACCCTTGCCCAGTCTCCAGACAGCCTGCCGTGCTGTGCTGCCAAGCACCGCAACTCACTCCCTGCTGCTCCAGACTGCAGCTGCATTCTCAGGTGCTCGTGCACTGGCAGCCCGCCCTGGTGGTTCATGCTGTTCTGGCAGACACACCTGATCCAGTGTGCCCCCTCAGCTGCCTGCCCTGGCTGCCCCTGTAGATTGCGATGGGCACCTTCATCTGCTCCTTCATCGGCAACGGTTTCGTGCGCTCGGCCGAGCACAGCCTGCTGCTGCGCCCCCTGGCCGACCGGCCCAAGCTGCGACGCCGCCTCTTGGTGCTGGCCTACTTCGTGTCCATTGTGGCCCTGGTCACCCTGTTCGGGGTGATGACCATCCCAGACATCATCCGTGAGGGCGCCGACTTCGTGCAGCGCCTGCAGAGCGACAACATCTGGGTGGTTGTCATGGAAAAGATGCGCCACGGCCTGGGGTGAGCTGCACAGGGTGGTGGCAGCCTGGCGGGGGGGTGCTCCTCGGGTGCATTCCCCCTCTGCAGCAGGGCGTGCAGCGCACAGTGCGATCAGTGGATCCTCCAGCGCGCCCAGAGCCGCTGTCAGTGCTAATGCTGACTGGACCAGGGCAGCTGGCATGAAGTCCAGCAGCTTGGAAGTCACAGACATTTGCCGTGGGAGGTGCACCAAGTGGGCTGGGGTGGACCTGTGACCTGCCTTGACGGCCTGCTTTGCTGCTGTCTTGGGCCAGCAACTCTTGGCCCTCTGCAGCGCTTCCAGATGCCTGGGGACAACCTGTTGAAGGGCAAGGGTGCCATGGCCTCCAAGCGTAGGTGCCTGTTTGTGTGAGGCCCATGTGGATGCTGGACCCCTGTGCAATGGTGGCCGCTGCCTGCTCTGCAGGGATGGCCTGATGGACCAGGTGGAGCGGCTGCTGCTGGTGGCCAGTGGGGATGAGCTCTCAGGGTCCCTCAGCACCGCCGACGCGCACGTGAGGCTCCTGTCGGCAGCCTCACAGCTCTGCCTGCCCTGCCCCATGCACAGCGCGCTGTGAGACGTGTCCCGAAGTGGCGCTGTGCCGGGCTGGGCCCCTCATCCTCGACAGGCAGAGTGGCCCACCCTGTCAGCTTGAGGGCAGTCCTGCACTGAGAGCCACCTGCTCCTCCCTCTGCCCTGCAGCCTTTTGCAATCTGCCCGCAATCCCACATCCTGTACTCCTTCCTGCACAGCAGCAGCGTCAGACAACTGCAGTCATGCATCGACCAGCCACCATCACCGCTGCATCATGTATTGTGGGCACGGCCTGACACCTGCATGCAACAGAGCCATGCTGGGCTGTGCCTTCAGCCTCCTCGTCTTCTGCCTCCTCATGCCAGCTGCTGCGATGTGGGCAGAGCCTGCACCAGTGTTCACAGGCAGTGACCCTGGGCCTGACGCTGCTGTGGTGTGTTGCGCCCTGTGACTGCCTGCCACAGAGCATTGGCCCGCCGCCCTGCAGGCCTGGACCCAGGAGCGTACTGCCTACCTGGGCACTGTGCTGTCCAAGATGTTGCGCGGGTACACAGACGCCGCCGTCAGCTTCACCTCCACTCTCTTGTCCTTCATCTCGCGCTTTGCCATCCAGGTCAGCCTGGCAGCCAGGCGGAGGGGATGCAGCAGCAGACCAGTCCCACCTGCTGCCTCAGTGCACTGACCAGGGGGCCTCCCATCCCTGCAGCAAGTGCCAACCGTGCTCTTCCAGGTGCAGCTTGCTTGCAGCCGCTTGCTCTTGGGCCACGAGAATGAGCCCATGCTTGCGGGGCCAGTCACGACTTGGGGTGGCCTGTGGTTGAGCAGGCACCTTTCTTGACTGCCGTGCTTCTCTGACCGGCCGCTGCCCCTGCAGGTTGGGGTGAGCCTGGTGCTGTCGTTCATGTTTGTGTGGGACCTGCCCACCATCCAGGAGGGCACCGCCTCCCTACGCACCTCGCGCCTGCGCAACTTTTACGCAGAGGTGGCTCCCACATGCACCGTGTTCGGCACACTCTTCGGGAAGGCGCTGCAAGCGCAGGTGGGTGGTGCACTGAGGCGCAGCCTTCTGTTCCTCTGACAGCCAGGCCTCAGCATGCGTGTGCTGCTGCGGGCGTGCCTCCTTCACCAGCAGACCGACCTGCCACCACTGAGCCTGCTGCATCGCCTCTCAGGGCGGTGCCTCCAGCGCTGTCACACTGTGTCCACCAGACCCAGCACCGTGGTCGGACCTGAGCATCTGCAGATGCACTGCCCTGCCTGGCTGCAGGCCCGCATCTCTGCTGTCAACACAGCCCTGACAGCGCTGGGCATGTACCTCCTGAAGATCCCTGGCGTGGGGCTGCTGTCCCTGTTCGTGTTCATCTGCAGCTTCATTCCCATCGCCGGTGTCTTCATTTCCACAACGCCCATTGCATTCGTGGCACTCACAGAGTATGGGTTCCTCAAGGTGGGGTGGGCTGCTGATCAGGCAACATCCAGGCCTTGCAGCACTTGTGTGCTGCCTGTCTGGCCACCCAGCTCAGCCTGTGCACACACAGATGTGTGAGTGATCCCGTTAGGCCCGGTGCGACTGCCTGGGCAGAACACCTGGGCTGGCCAGCAACATTGTGCAGGCTCCTGACACAGAGGTTGCCCCGGCCTGCAGCTGGGGTTTGTGGTTGCCATGGTGACAGGCATCCATTTTGTGGAGGCCTACCTGCTGAACCCTGCCATCTACTCAGCCCACCTCAAGCTCCATCCGCTCATGGTGCTGACAGTGCTCGTAGTGGCAGAGCACAGCCTGGGGGTGTGGGGGCTGCTACTTGCAGGTGAGTGCAATGAACAGGACTGCTCTGCCCACTGGAAGTGTCAGCGTGCTTCTGCTTGCAAGGAACTGTGGGGCCACCTCTGCAATCAGCTGACGACGGCGTGTCCGTGCTGCAGTGCCCCTCACGGTGTTTGCCCTTGATTATTGCATCAAGTACCCGCAGTGTTCCTTGGGTGACGTAGCAGCCAAGGAGTTAGACAAGGTCACCCTGGATTTTGGAGTGGGCGAAAGTGATGGTATCATCCTCAAACGACCCAGCAATCTGCAAAAGAAGCCCATCATTGCCAAGAAATGAGCCAACAATGACAGCAGTCAGTCCAAACCTAGAGTGATAAGCCATGTCTCCAGATGCAGAGTAGTGCAATTTTCATGACATTGCCTGCGCAACTCCACTGCCCTCCCTGAACAGCCTCTGATGATCAGTAACTTACTGAGTTAAGTCACGATGTTCACGTCCAGCTGTGTGCACTCACAGCAATGCCTGCAGCTGTCTGGCAGACAGCGGCACCACTGGCAGGCGGAATCTGTACCCACCAGCAGGTCACAATGTTCCCTAAGAAGTCGAGCGAAAGCCACAGATGAGGTGATGCTCTGTCACGAGTCATTGCTTGTCTTCAACACAGCGCTGAAGACACCACTTGCCATTCAGGAGGACACCATGATAGCTGAGTCTCTGGCAGTGAGCTAGCTGGACCCCAAAGCTGTGCACCTAGCTGGCACATTGTGTTGTGCTGAGGCTGCCCCTGTGTCATGCAGAAAGGCCGCAAAGGCAGAAAGCAGCAGAAAGTTGAAGGGCCAAAGATCGTGGCTCCTCAAGTCCAGAAGGCCTTGGGGACAGATCCCCTCTCGCCCCAGGCCCAGACAGAGGGGACAGTCCTTCTGGTGCTGTTTGCCCTCTTCAGCCTGATCATACTGGAGGGCCTGCTCCTCGCACTATCTGTGAGCAAGTCTGCTGGCCTTTGTGAGGCTGCTCAGGCAGCAGGCCCTGGCCTGGCTGCACAGGAGCTGGCTGCTGCATGTAGTGGTTTGGTCTATGCAGGGCTGCATGGCATTCTGGCTGCCGCGGTAGCCTGCTGTTCAGTGTTGCGTTCTGCTTGCTGCAGGGGTTCCTGCCAGAGAGTGTGGACCAGTTTGCAACAGACTACATTTACAAAAGCTTCTCCCCGACTGTGGGAGTGTTTGTCCTCTGCTCAACGGTCTATGGTGTTTGGAAGGTGTGCAGCTTGGCTTTCACTGATGTTCCTCAATGCTGTGCTGCAGGCTGGTGCTGACTGAGTGTCGTGTCTGCAGTCAAAAGCTCAGTAACAAGCAGCTGCTACTGAAAAGTTTTGGGCCAGTACCATTTTGCAGAGGATATCATCTGCATCTCTCCAGTTTTGCTTCAAGGCACTTGTGCAGCCCCTCGCTCTGCTGAAAAAGTGATATATTGCTTGGCTCAGGGGCACGCTGTGACAACAGGCACATGGCCACACTCTTCTCTCTGTCTGGGGCAAATGCACAATGTTGAAAGAACCCCATCTGCTCAGGCGGCGATAAGAGGCCAATGTCTGTGATCTGAAAGCGATTCCGGATCTGCAGCAGGGCAGTGAGGCCTGTTGTAGCACTCACACATTAGCAGTGACAGCGCAATAGACAGCCCACCTGATTGCTGATTTTTGCCAGCAAGCGACGCCCAAGGCCCAGGCCCTGCAGCTCTGGATGAATGGCCAGATCCCAGATGCTGGCCGTGAGGGTCACATCCCCTGTGGCACGCGCAAAGCCTGCAAGTACTTTACGCCGCTGCCTGCGGCGCCGCTGCAGCACCCAAGACCAGTCCATCCCTGCAGCGCTCTCCTGCCCTGCACGCCATACACAGGCTTCGCTTCTGAGCCGGGCCAGTGACGGCAATGCAGGAGCTGCTTCTGGTGGAAGCATGAGTATGCAGACCAAAGGATGATGCAGACTGGATGGCAAGATTCCCAGCATGGTCTGCTTTGTCAGTCAATGCTGTGCAGCATAGCAGTCCTACCACTGCTGCTGGCTGACTCGACCTCGCTGGCTGCCTGCTGGAGCTGGTATGATGGCAGCTTGTCCTCAAAGACAAAAGCAGCCACAACAGCCATGCTGTGCTGCAAGGCGAGCCCCAGCTGCTGCGGGTCCTCCCAGCCTGCAGGCAGGTGTGCAGCTTGGGGTCCAGGGTCTTCCTGTGTCGCTGCCGGTGTGTGCTGCACGGTGGGTGGCACTGTGCTTGCCTGGATGCATTCCACTCTGCCTGATGAAAGCGCATTGGGCATGCATAGGCAGGCTGTGCCATGCCTCCCGCGGGCGACGCACAGCCTCGAGCAGGCATGAGAGTTCCCTGGGATCCACATCGTCTATTGTTTCACTGCACAGCATGAGCCTATCCTCAGTTGTGCAGGTACCCAGCATGGAGCTGACACAGGGTGCACACCTGTACTGGACTCTGGGGAGCACCTTGAGGCGAGGCGGAGCATCTGCAGGCTGGGCCTGTACAGATTGCTCCACATATGTTGAATATATACTCTGGGCAGCATACCTGGTCCTGTGTCTGTTCAAGGGCCTGCAGGCATACTGCTGCAAGGATGGGAGATAGCCAGCCTGCATTTGAGCCAATCAGGTCAACCTCCATGATGACATTGACCATTCTTGAACACTCTCGCCATGATCTGGGTGCTGCTCTGCCTGCTGGTTTCCACTGACGTTCAGGCACAGTCACCGCCTGAATCAGTCCTAATGCTGGATGATGATACTTTCGAGCACACAACTCAAGCCTCCACAGGGCAGACGACAGGCAACTGGCTGATCTTATTTAGTGAGCCAAGTCATGCCAATTACAAGGAGCTGATCAACCTCT
Organism: Asterochloris erici; assembly: GCA_019693375.1. Classification (NCBI taxonomy): domain Eukaryota; kingdom Viridiplantae; phylum Chlorophyta; class Trebouxiophyceae; order Trebouxiales; family Trebouxiaceae; genus Asterochloris; species Asterochloris erici. The sequence continues at coordinate 51,865 of JAAMXJ010000138.1, read as the reverse complement.
GGGGAAGTCTGTCTGACTATGCCACTACTGAGCGCCTAGGGGTTTTGCTGGCACAGGCAAGTGATGGTCCTCACTGTTGTCCACCCAGAGACATTGTAGCTCCAGTATGAGTGCAGATAGACACCAGCGCTGCTCCCGTCACCAAGCGTCGCTTCGGCATCGGCAGTGAGCCTGACGCTGTCCTGCTCAGAGATCAGAAGGTGCGTAGCAACGGGGCCACTCCCAGCTGACACAGAGGTGTAAAGGCAGCCTCTGACATGGCGCACATGCTGCCCACCTGCAGTACCGACAGCTGTTTCGGCACCTCTTGTGGTGCAGATGTACAGGGTGCCTGGGTCCCTGATTGGTCCTGGATCACAGAAGCGGCTGCAGGAGTTCATGGAGACTGGAGCCTCCCAGGTGCCTGGGGACAAAGTGCCCAGCAACTCCAGAAGTCTTTGGAAGACTTTCACACAGGAATTTTTGGGCAAGGAGGTGAGCTCTGCCTGCCTGCGGGAAGCACATGTGCCAGTCTAGTCTTCTCAGGTCTACAAGGACCGGTTCCACGCTGAGTAGGTCCACTCAGCCTGCCTTGTGATGCGTACTTCTGCAGCATTTCCTGCGGCTACCTGCACCTTTTGAGAGTTGTTAAGGAGACAAGGTCCTCTCTACCTGCAGGGTTGGAAGCCAACAGGCTTTGCGCTGGTAGGGCTGGGTGGCGGAGTCGTGTTCTTGGTGCTGTTTGCCAGACAGTTGCGAACAGAAACCCAGCGTTACAAAAGAGATTGAGAGCTGCGCTCCAAGTCAGCTTGATCACTACTATGTAAGATTTCTGCGACAAGCTGGGGCCAGTGGCAGCTCAACACCAGTGGTTCCAGACTGACGCGCTCTCAGCTGGCCTCCTCTTGACTGTCCAGATTGTTGTAAGGGACTGGGTGTGTGTCCCTGCCCCTTGCCCGGCGCTGGCGGGTGCGGTATGTGACGCTGCCAGTGTCCAGCGCCTGCAGAGACACAGGTTGGCCTCAGTCGACCAGTGACAACTGGGCCACATAGTTGATTTGGAATTGCTGGACAAACACATGCTCTTGAACCACCGGCAGCTATGGAAGTGCCTTGTGAATGCAACATGAGGCAGCAGCAAACCACACACCCTGTTTCAGGCCAGGGCGCATGAGCACAGGGCAGCTGCAGCCTGGAGAACGCAGCCAGGTGCCGCTAAAGGAGCCTTGCCTGCTTGAGGGCAGGCGACAGCTGCTCTGCAGGGTCCTCCCCTGGCACTGCCATGGCGGCAGCATTGGGCGGTGTGTCCCTGGACTCCTGGCTGCGGCCCTCAGAAGCACTGACTGCAGTGACCACCCGCTGCAGCCTGTCCAGTGCCTCATGCAGCTTGGCCCTGCAGTGCATCATGGGTGCTGTCTAGAAGGCAGTCAATTGTCTGAAAAAGGGCACAATGGCAGCTGGTTTTGAGAGATGCACAGAAAGGAAGCTGTTTCTCATTTCTGTCCACCAACGGACCAGGCCAACGCAATTCTGCCTGTCAGAGCTGGTCTGTTTGACAACAGTCAGCCTGCTTGCCTCAGGGCAGGCATCCTCTCCACAGCCGAGCTGAGCAGGGCGTTTCGCTCCTCAGCGGTGGGCGACAGCTCCTCTGCAGCCTCCGCCAGTGCTGCCTCATGCCCAGAGCCCGCCATACTCGGCACCACTGCATCTGCTGCAGGCGCTGCTGAGCGCGCTGCAGGGATGTCTTCAGCCCCTGCAGCCTGCTTGTCTGCTTGGCCCTCTTGTGGGTCACCAGGCGCGCTCTGCAGGTGGCTGGCCTCGAGGCCCTCCCTGCTGTCTGGCCTGAGCTCCCGCAGCTGCCTGGCCACCTGCTGGCCTAGCACCTCAGGGATTGTGCTGCGCAGGGTGGCAACCCGCTGCGTGGCAGCAGACACCTGCAGTAGCAACTGACTGTTTTGTACACGCAGGGCAGGTCCAGCAGGCTGTGAACCCTCCGTCAATGCGTCATGCATCGTTGTCAGCTCTGCTGGAGTAGCAGGCTTGCTGGCAAAAGCAGCAATGCATGCCTGCCGAGCATTGCATGCAGCCTGGTACTGCACTTGTTGTGCCTGCAGATTGCAGTTGCAGAAAGCAGCTTTGCAGGGCTGCCAGCCGCTGCATAGACTCTGGCATGTGTTTACCTGTGCCTGCAGATTGAGCAATTCCTCATCAACTCCAGACTGAGAAGGCTGTGCATTTGGCATATGGCTGTTTGCCAGGGCCCTGCACAATGCAGGGCAGCACAGTGATGAATGTATGAAGAATGCAGGACCTCGCAGCAGCGAGCCCACTTTGGGGCACAAGGCTTCTGCACATCATGGTCTTGCCTGAGTGCTGTCTCAAGACTAAGCCAAACCTTGTCCTGCAGCAACGTACTGGTTTCAGTTGCAAAGTACAGGACGGTGACTGCTGCAATGTAAGGCACAGTGACCTGAGCTTGTTGCCACATCCATTGCTGAGTATGGCTGTGCTCCTCCTGCAGGCATGTGCCGATCAGCACCTGGACAGGTCATGCTCTGCCGGCAAGCTGTCAAAAAGCAATGTCACCCGTGGTTGGGGAGCTGCCTGCTTCAGGAGGCCGTGTAGGTGTTGAAGGTCTGCATGACTGGCAAGCTGGACTGTCATCTCCGGCACCAAAGGGCTGAGGCTTTGCAGATGACTTTGGGCGGCAGATTTTGGGCGTTGACCGAGTCAACGTAATAACAACACTTGAAGTGCTCCTCTCTAAGAATCTGTCCATGCAAAGCGCTAACAAACAATGCAAGGACGTCAGTGCTGTCTGTGCTGTTCAATTGGGGTCTCTGGGCAGCATTGCAGTGATAACAGCTGCTGAGGCAGCCACTGTGGGACCTGACCAAGCCGGCATAATCAGAGCTGTATGCTTGATCACATCACGCAGGTGTGTTGCCTGCAGGAATAAGATGGGAGTCGTGGGGCAAACAGCCTGCCTCTGTCCAGTGCAAGCTCATCAAGGCCTCACCTGCACCCTCTAGAACTGCTGCAGTCGTGCTGGCTGCATTGCCCTCGCCCTGATGAAGCTCTCCCCTCAGAAAGCCAAACAAGAGAGCAATCAGGATGTAGGTGCCTGCAGCGAGCAAAGCTGACGCCGTCAGCATGGCTTGCAGCATGCATTGCCAGGGCACCCTGGGACCCTTTGAGCAGGTGCCCAGCATGCGGAGTGCCAGGGCCTCACCAATGAGTTGGACGCCTACAAGCCTGCACAAAGCCATCAGCTTCTCTCAGCCATTGCACAGCAGCATCGAAGAAGAGCTCTTGGTTGCAGTGCGAGCCAGCAGGCAGCCACAACCCCATTGCTGGCACTGCTTCAGCACAAAGTGCTCGGAGGAGCAGAAGACAGGTAGTTGCACAGGCAGGCACCCACCAATTGGACTGGCCATCGCTGGAGACAAAGTTGGCATGGATAACGCTTAGCGTCAGGATCATGATAAGGAAGGGGTCCAAGTCCAGTGTGAGGGGCTTGCCAATGGCCCAGCCAATGATGACCACCAAGGGCAGCACAAAAATGGCAATTTGGATGCTGGATCCGAGGGCCACGCCAATGGCCAGATCCATCTTGTCCTGCAAGGTGTGAGTGGTGACTGCAGGCCGTGCTGCTGCCAAGGACATTGAGATAGCAATCTGGATGCTGCCCAAGAGCCACACTGGGGATGAATGGTGTGCAAGCAGTGCTTGTGGGCAGCATGCTTGAGACCTGCACTCCAGGCAGAGTCGCTGCCATTGTTTGATAGGTGGACAGGTGCAGTGCTCCCCGTGAAAGTGGCGCGGGCGTGCACTGCAGCTTGAGGAGGGCGGCAACACTGTCACTGCCTGGAGCCTGCAACCCACCTTGTAGGCCACGAAGACGGCTGTGATATGTTCACATGCATTGCCAGCGATAGGCAGGATGATGAGCCCCAGGAAGGCCTGGCTGAGCCCGGACTGAATGCTCACTTCACTGATGGCGTCAGTCAGGAATCTGCAGAGGCAGCGTGCCACCGGATCAGCAGCAGCCTGCACTCCTGAAGGCTCTGCGTGGCGATAGTAGCTCGGTCGCAATAAAGAGTTGCTATTGCTTCCTGAAGCAGTGCAGCTGATAGTAGAAGTTGGGCTGCAGTGGTAGCAGCACCAGCTCTGATACTGCTCTGCCAGCTGCTGCAATGTGAAGCTGGAACTACCCGTGAGCTAAAAAGGTCACCAGGACGACAATGGTCAGTGCTGCTCTGCGTCGTGCTGCAGCGTCCAAGCTAGGACTCACTCTGAACTGAAAGCCACCAGCACAGTGATGGTGCACAGGCCTGCGATGGCGCCACTCAGGGAGAGGGTGGGGCTGTTCCCACCCTCCTCCTCGGCAAAGAGGTCCTTGTGCGTGTGCAGCGTGAAGAAGAGGTAGCACAGGTACCTGTAGGACTGAGGAACTGCTTCAGGGCTGGATCTCAGATCCCAGCCCCAGCCCAAGCCCCAATCCAAGGGGGCCGGCCTCGTCACTGCCTAGAATGCGCAGGCAGGCTCTGGGAAAGACAGGCGCATGGAGTGCTAGAAGCATCTGCGGGCAGGTGGCTTTTCTGGTCTGGGGAAATGGGCCAGACGACCAGTGCAGAAAATCTATGCAGACAGGGGCCATGCAGGTCTGAGCAGGGTGTGAGTCACAGACTGGTCCAGGCACATGTAGGGAGCAAGCCGGAGCGTGCCTGCTGGCACTCACAAAATGATGAGCACAATGGCAGTGCTGTGGGATATGTTGTAGACGACCGAAACTGGGAGATTTTGGAGGGAGTACAATGCTGGAGCAGCTGTGGGGATGGAGATGGCAATTGCAGCAAGCAGCAGCAGCGAGGAGGAGGCCTTGTTGATGGTGGTGTTGAAGGTCTGGGTCTTGTATTTGCTGCCCCCAATAGCAAAGCAGCAGCCTGCACAGAACACATTCACTCACAGGGTGGCATCTGCAACTCCTGCTGTCAGGCAGGGTGCTAGTGCGGTGTGGAGGCAGCACTTCTCTATTGTAGCTCTGATGAACAACATTCTGTCTCCAAAGACATGTCTGCCCTACAGGAGGCTGCAATGTTGCTCACCAAGCACCAGCAGCAGGTTGCTGAGGATGGAGCCTATCAAGCTTGATGCTACCACAGTGTAAAGGCCCTTAGTGAGAGCCACAATGGACAGGATGAGCTCGACAACATTCCTGCATCAGGGGCAGCTTGCAAGTGGCTGATCAACAGGCAGCACAGTGAGGCTGCGGGAGGCCACGGCTTTTGGGCTCACCCAAAGGTTGCATTCAGAAGGCCGCCAATGACATCCCCAAAGCGCAGGGCCAAATCCTGAAGGGGCAGCCAGACACATGGCAGCACAGCAAAGCCTTGACAGCAGCAAGGGACTGACAGGCTGAGGCCAAGCGGGCAGGAGGCTGCACTGCGGCACGGGCAGTAGCAGGTTTGCTGCATGTGCCCTGACAACATCATCTGAAGGTCCTGTCCAGGCCTTGATGCGCTGCAGCTCCTCCCACCTCTGTGATCTCCCCCAGTACCAGCGCAAGCGGTATGAGCGCCACTATGTTTATGACAAAAGTGGCCACCGACGGAAAATGGGCAAAGTGAGCTGCAGGGGGCAGCACCTTGGGCTGCAGCGAGATCATGAGGTGCTCAGAACCCTGCATGTCATGCATGACAGCTGCCACTGACCTGCCCAGCCCAATGGAATTGCAATCAGGAGTATGTTGAGCCAGCTGCCTAGAATCAGGCCAGTGTAGGCCTGCAGATCTGTCTTAGGAGACCAGATCCCTGCAGGCAGAGACTTATGGGCAGGAGGACTTTTGGGCCCTGGCAACCTGTGGCTGACAAACATGTTGCAGGGAGGGCGTCCCCGATAGGGTGATGCACCAATGCACAAGCCATCCTCAGGGCTGTACCGGCCCAGGCTTGTGGTCAGGCCATACCCCAAGGCATGCCGCCATGCACACAGTGTGAAAAGAGCAGCAGGGCCTTACCTGGAGCAGCATTGGGCTCAATAGCCACAGAATTCTGCCTCAGACCTGCGCCAGGGGCAGGCGTCACCAACTTGCCGGCAGCCGTCTTGAACAGGTCCCAAAACTCCTCTGCATCCCTGGGCATCCCAGCACTGGGCGTGTCTCTGCGCAGCTGGCTCCTGCAATGTTAAGAGTAGCCGCTTCAGCACCGCAGAGTTGCAGCAGGCGTGTCCAAGTAGATGGGGCAGTTGGTGAAAGAGGCCACCGCTGGCTGTGCGCACTTGGACACTCCTGGTGCCAACATGGGGGAAGCTGATTGGAAAGTGCCAGCGACAGGACAGCCGCTGCAAAGCACACAGAGAGTGCTGGCAGAGGGGCGGCTGGGGGACAATGCACACGGTGTGAGCTGTGCAGCCCACTACCTTGCTGCCATGATGTCATTCTTGGCAGCCTGCCACTTGTGGCTGGCGCTCACACCGATCACGCGTGAGGCATCACCTCCTGCAGGGCAGAGGGGGCCTTGGGTGCAGAGGGGTGCAGCAGGCATTGCTGGCAGGCAAGCAGACGATCGGCGCGGCAAACGCTGGTTGCAGCCCTGTTGCATGCAGGAAGGCCGAGCACCCCTGCGCAAAGCTGTGGCCTATGCCAGCACACCAGGCTTCTCCTTGGAGGCGCCAGCTCCCCCCTCGTTAGAGTCATCTTCCTGGGCCTTGTCTCCGCCATCCGCAAGTGCAGCTGGGGCCATGCCTGTATCCCATGCCTTTCTGGGGGTGACCCCCTGCAGCAGCTCTCCAGCAGCAAGCTGAGGCAAGCAGACTGCATTTTGCAGCTGCAGGGGGCTGCATTGCTGCCTCCTTCATTCATACTGGAAGATGCTGCTGTGAAGCCATTGTGTTTTATCATCCAAGGCTCACCTGTTGGACTGCAGCACCTCCTCTCAGTGACCCTCCAGATATATCTGCAAAGGGCTGCTGCTGGACACCTGCCTCTGCATCCTGCTGTGAAAGGCGCTGTTGGCGCAGCTCATCCATTCTGTGCAGTACTCTTAGAGCACTGCGTGCCTGGTGAATGCCGGACATTCTGGCTCCCGAATCTGCAAGGCTGGCGGGGGGGCAGTGCTGCAAGCCTATTATTTCCAGTCCCCACAGGTAAGCAGGCACCGTGAAAAGCCCTCACTGGACATGAATGTGGACATTTGACAGAGCAGCTCGCAATGTAGCAGCCATCCTAGGAAAGGTTTGCCCTACTCCAGATTCCCCTCCTCTGCTTTACAAATTTAATTCGGCAGGCTTGTGCCCTCCAATCTTGGCCAGAACAATGCGTTGTCGATTGCAGTGCAGGCATAATCGCAGACTGTGAAGTTGTCAACACCTTCTTGCCTGTGCACAGCAAGCCGGCATTTGCTGGCCAGCACAAAGTGGAGCGTGGTGCGTTTGACGTCACAGCAGGCTTTGCAGCAATTGGCGGTGCCTGACTTTCAGCACTTTGGTGACCATGCTGCAGCCTTCTGATGCCAGAATGCCAGACTGAACAGCTCACAGCTGACAATCAGCAGTGTCAACACGTTGCACATGCGATGAGGCCTCACATAGCCCATTGGGAAGCATCTGCGGTGCATCTCCAGGGAGACAGTTTGTCGAGGGAGTCAGGCATCTGCACAAACAGCATTGGGCTGAGAGGACTGCCCTGCTGCACCTCCTGAAAGCACCTAAACGCCCCAGGATGGCCTGTGCGGTTCCTCAGTGCAGCAGAACATACCCCACAGAGGGCTCTGCTCTGCAGGCAGCTCTACTGATCATCACAGTCCAAATGCTCATCCCTTTGCGCTGTGTCAAAGGCGTGTCAACAAAGGCATGCCCTTGCTCAAAACTTTAAGCCTTTTAAAAATAGTTTGAAACCCTCAGAGCACATCCAACGGCTGCTGAGACGTGTGCTGACGAGTGCATCGCCCCCTTGCCTCTACAGAGCTCGGCGCCCAATGTCTAAGTCTGGCCTGCTGTTGCCAGAGGTGCGTGGGCCGCAACTCTTTCCACCGTCCATCTCTGGCGCGATGCTGCACTCCAGCTGGCGAGGCAACGGTGAGGCCTCCGTTTTGCCCCAATTACGCGCAGACCTGCCACCTCGCTTCAATTACAGCTCCAAAAAGCATTCACCCCTTGCTGGCAAACATATATCTGGCGTTCTCCTGGGACAGGATCTGCATCGCGCCTCTCAAGCTATGCTGCTGGTGCCTGCAGGCATGCGCTCCGAGAGGCATGTTTTGCTATGCGCTGGGCGCAGTGCTAAGTCCTGCAGAGGGGCAGGCAAAGTGCTAGCCTTGCGGGGCGGATCTGAGAGCCAGTTCTATCAGAACAAAGCGTGAGTGTGTCAGCAACTTGGAGCGGGACCCACCCCAAGCACAAAGCTGCTCCTCTGGCCTCTCACAGTGGCACACTTCACCTTGTGAAGGTCTGCAGGTCCTATGCAGCTGGCATGGTGCCATGTTTCCAACCAGTCGGTGCATGCTGCAGGGGCACAGCCTGGTCTCCCATCCGCAGCGCTCAGAGCCTGGCCAAGTTTTTTGTCATAACAGCAGGGGCAACCACCACCGCATGGCATGCCCACCCGCAGCTGCTCAATGTGGCAGCCCATGTCCTGCACCTGGACTTCAAGGACAGCGTGACAGCCTTCCAGACAAGCTTCTTCTCCTTCCTGTCCCTGGTCTTTGCCATCTACTCAGGAAACACCATGGCCTTCCTTTATGACGTGAGCTGGACAGGGCAAAGCAGAGAGGCGTATGATAGTTGCCCCCTGGACTGCCCTGGACACTCAGGAAGCTGGCAGAGAGCTGCAGCTGCTCCGCACTGTAGCCAGTAACGGCACAGACGGCAGCCAACATGCTGCTCTGCCCTGCCAAACATGATTCCGCCCTGCACAGCAGCCTGTCTATGCAGGCCCCACCTGTTACCAGTTACTGCCTGCTGGAGTCATTGCAGCTCTTGTGTGCGCAGCGCAAGCCCGAGATGAGGTGGCGTGCCTGCTGCAGAGGCAGAAGGAGATGGTCAAGAACCTGTACGCAGAGTGCATGGCTCTAGAGGAGCTCCTAGAGGAGTCTGTGCACATTCTAGGCCCAGATGCCAGGGACATTCTTGCACAGATCAGGTCAGTCATGATGAGGACATTGCTGCCAGTCAAGTGTGAGGAATCAGGTGGTTGCTGATGCGACCTGCGTGCTGCAGTGGCGCCACTGCTGTCTGGGCATTGGTCATGCTTTCATGGGTATGTGCTGGACTGTTTCACTGGCTGTGCATGGTCCCAGCAGCGTGTAGCTTGGGAAGCAGTACCTGCTGGGTGCCACCAGGCTGGTGGCTTATTGACGAGGGTCAAAGCTGAGCAGGGATTTGATGGGGTGCTGGCTGTCCCTTAAGCCACCACCTTTGCCAGCACAAAGCTGGGCAGGGCCCAGCTGAGTCCAGCTCATATGGGCCGTGCCGGCTGCAGGCTGCATGTGGAGAATGTCCGCCACCCTGAGAGATGTTCTGGTTGCAGGCTGTACATTGAGGAGGAGATTTACCACCCTGAGAACCAGGCCCCTCCCTTGGGGGAGGGGTTTGCGCTGTCAGCCATCCGCAGCAAGGCACGCAACTATCGCCGCGCTGGCACGGACGTGGGGGAGATCCTCCAAGCGTCCCAGCGGTTGGCCCACGCACAGAGCGAGCGCCAAGCCACAGCCTGCCGCCTGCTGCCCCCTGTGCACTGGGCGCTGCTGTACACCATTGGCTCTCTGTTTGTGTCAACCTTCATCCTGTTTGAGACCGGCGGGAGCTTCAGCAATGAGGGACGCCACATTCTATTCACCGTCCTCTGCGGCCTCATGAGCTTTGTCCTCTGTGTAAGTCCCTAGTGGCTGCCTGGGTGCTGCCGCCCTGCTGCCCTCCTATCGCTTCCCTAAATGTGGAGTCATGGCCCTCGTGATGCCGGCTACCGCTGCCTGCAAGTTCTTGGCAGTTGCCACTCACTGGTCCCGTCTGCGGTGCTCCCCTGGTGGCAATGCCAGAGATTGCACACCAGTCACTGGGGCGTGCGTGGTGCCCTGGCAGCCTTTGCTGACAGCTGCTGGCTGGCTGCAGGCATTGAGAGATCTGGCAGACCCTGCGGAAGGCGTCTACAATGCCACTGCCCTTCTGGAGACCAGGCTCAGCTACATCTTGAGTATGCTCGATAAGTACCAGGTGAGGCCTCCTGCCAATCAGCTGGTTTCAGCCGCTCTCACTTGGGCGCCACCCACGCTTTCATAGTGATGCTGCTGCCTGTGTGTGCCAGCAAGCCCCCATATTGTCCTTCAGGCCGACAGCAATTTCTGTATGGCTGTGCCATCCTTTACGGTGCACTGCTGCCTTCATTCGCCAGCCAAGTTGACCTGCACCTGCCAAAACAGTCAAGTGCTGCATGCATCTGCCACAACAAGGCCCTGCACCCACCTGCCCTGCCAGGCGGGGCGGTCCCCAGGTGTGCTGCCCTGAGGCTGGCCCACTTAGGCGCTCCCTCGGCTGCCTGCAGAGACTGCCAAACAGCCCAGCTCGCGCTTCCAACTACCTGTATCCTTCATCAGCCCCCGCTCCGCCGCAGTTTGAGTCTGCAGAGGCCACCAGCTCACGAGATGAGCCGGCTGACGGCCGGCGAGGGCTCAACGGTGCTGGTGCGCCCGCAGACGGTGAGCGGGGCGCGCTGGCAAACCCCCTGGGGCTGGAACTTGAGGGCACCATCAGGGAGCAGCTCAGCAACCTGGCCGACAGCGCGCGCCAGTTGGTGTCCTTTGGATCGATTCAGGGTCCTGAGCCCGAGCCTAGCAAGGAGGCTGCTCTGCCCTTCATGCCTGCCAACTCGGGCCAGCAGCAGCCACAGCGTGGCAGCCAGGACACGGGGCAAATCCAATCGGTGTCGCAGCCACAGCTGGCATCAACGCTGATGCAGCGCACCCCGCCCCCCCCACGGACCAGCATCGATGCTGAGATTGCGCTGCTGCGCAAGCAGAACAGCAACAGCTCCAGCTACAAAAAGGGGGCAGAGCAGGCGCGCCTTGCCATGATGCGCCAGGGAGCCATGCAGACAACAGACGACTTGTAGATCAGCCCCCACTCCCCACCTTGCTTTCTTGGGGGCGCGCCATGTAGACATGGCGCGTACCTCTTGCGCAGATGCAACCACACACATGCCTGTACTGAACCCTTGCTCTACTAGCTGCTAAATACCCTGGGTGAAGTTGCTCTCTGGATTGGCTCTTCAGTGGCTGCGTGACAACAGTTTGTCATTCTCCTGATGAACTTGTATGCATCCTGAAGCAGTGAGCTTGCCTTTCTCACAGGCGGTGTTCAGGCAATTGCGCCCAACGTATTAGCGCCCTGAATAGGCGTACATACCCATCAGCTTGCTGATGAAGTCGGATGTCAGCCGCGCACGGCACATTCTTTCAAGCCCTGCATGTCCTGATCTGCCATTGATTCTTTGCTGAAAGTGTGCTGCATATGCTTTATTTCATCCCTGCTGTAATGGCTTGTCTGAATCTCTGAGGCCATCCAAGTAGAGTGGAAGCTGGTGATGTACTCCTGAGGGTGCCACTATCATCCTGCGCCGCTTGTGACATGAGATGGAGTTCGCACCATAAGTTGCTGTGCTCTCTGCTCCAAGCCATCCCACACCAGTGCCACCCTTCAGGCATGAGGATCCGGCTTGCTGTTCCATCCAAGCTCATGCAGCTGGATCCTGACGAGGTTCTCAGCTGGTGGCCATCACACTCTGTCAGGGGGCTCCAGCAACGTACTCATGCATGTGGTGGTGCAAAAACTGCGACAGCATCCGCAACACCTCGTCCTCTGGTTCACGCCTGCACAGTACATGCATGACTCGGGTTGGCATGACTCCTGATCTGGAAATGGCAATGAGGAGCATGCAAAGACCACACATGTATTGCTGGCTGGGTCAACCTCAGTGAGCAATCCCGCAGTGTTTACCACAGAGCAATTGGCAGCTGCATGGCCCCATGACCATCTGGATCGCCAACATTTTGGAAAGGGTCTCCTGCAAGCAGCAGATGAACATTGGTCCACCCAGGTCAGGTGTTGCGCATGGCTGGCCAGGGTTCAGCGTGCCGGCCACATGAGCTCAGTGCAGTCCTCACCACCAACAAGAGAGACACACTTGCGAGCACCAAACTGAGTCAGGCCATTTGTTCTGCAGGCAGGACCACACCATCATCTCAATCCAGATTGAGGCAGAGCTACAGCGCTGCTGGGCAATGGAATGAGAGGAGACCAGGCGTGCACCTGTACAGTGCAGACCCGCCCAAGAGGAGGCCTCCAACCTGCACAGCACGGAGCCCACTGTGAGCCTGACTGCGCCTGCCGGTCCATTCCAGCCAGTCAGCATCTGTGCGTTTGCCTCTTTAACCTTGACCAGCTGCAGCAATCTCTGTGGGGAGAGCACATTGCCGGAGTGCACCAAATCAGGCAGGTGAGCTCCCAGGGGGTGAGATGCCACTGCCACCTCCATCCTGGTCGCCGAAAAGATCAGCCCAACCAGAGAGGTGCCTGGAGCCATTCTGGCCAGCAGAACGTTAGCGGGCACCGTGATCATGCTTCGGGAGCTGGTGGTTGAGCCGAGGGAAGCAGCGAGTGCAAGAGGGCAATCTGGGAAAAGAATTCACCTCACTGGTGACTCTGGGTATTGATAGCAGGCAGACATGACCATCTTAGACGAGGCAATCCAGCACATTGAGCATTTGCTCAAGGACTTGAGCGTCCTCCTGCAAGGGGGCTCTGAGGCAGCTGCAGACACATGCGAGCAGCTGGCGCCAGCAGCTGAGCCTCACACCAATGCTGCCAAAGCAGTCAAAGTAGGCAACGGCAGCAAGCCAAAAGCCCCTGCAGCAGGCACCCAGCCAAGCGATGACTTCAGCAAGGCCAATATGCAGGTGGCCATGACTCCTGGATCCCAATGCCAGCCTGCTTATACCCTGACAGTTGTCAAGCATGTTGTTCCAATGAGCTGCAGGTGGCCAGAGTTATCTCTGTTGACAGCTCCTCCATTCCATCAGAAAAGCTGTACAAACTGCAGCTAGATGTAGGAGGTACAGAGACACGGCAGGTGGTCGCTGGACTGAAAATGTTTGTGCCAGCAGAGCAGCTGCTGGACAGCCTTGTGGTGGCCATCCTAAATCTCAAGCCTGCCAAGCTGGCAGGGGTCATGTCTGAGGTCAGCCTATTGCTAAGAAGAGCAGTCATGCTGCCTCTGCTCAGACCCCTGCTGGCTGCTGCCCAGCTGTCAATGCTTTGTGCAGGCCATGGTGCTTGCTGCCGAGGTGCTGCAAGGGCCTGCGCCCTCTGTGAGACTGCTCAGACCGCCAGGTGGGCTGCCACACCCTGCTTTGACCATGTTGAGTGTGGTCTCAGTCTCCTGCAACGTCACCGCTTTCTCGCAGCCTGCCCCCAGCAAATATGCGGAAGCGTCCCAGTGCTTGACCCCTCTGGATTCAGACTTGCTGTGAGCACTCAAGTCTGAAGTCACTGGAAGCACTTGCTGTGAGGGGGTCCATTGATCCCGGGCTCCCATTTGCAACCCCTGCCAGCCACCTCCCAGCTTATTGTCCCTGTCTATGCAAGTTGTCACCTGAGTGCAAGCAGCTGCTGCAGAGGGCTCCCAGCCTGGGGACAAGGTCTTCCGCAGCAGCCAGGGACGCCCACAGTCCTACCCCAAAACCTTGAAGTCAGACCTTTGGCGAGGATTCGCACCTGAGCTGATCGCACTTGATGGCAGAGCCACATTCCAGAAGGAGCCATTGGTCACTGACAGGGGCTCTGTAACAGCTGACGTTCCAGATGGTGCACAAATTCGCTGACAGTCAGAGTAGGCAGCAGGACAGGGGGAAAGGCATGCAGCACAATCTGCGCAATGACAACTGACGAATGAGGCAGTGTGACCAGCTTTTGTTTTTTGTAACTGCGACTGCAGTCACACTCTTGACAAACCAGGCATCATGATCAGACTGGTTCACCTGGCCACTGGTGTGCTGGACTTGCTTGCTGGACTTGTTGTTGGGTTTGCGCCTGCTGGTACAACCATGCCTGTTGGGTGGGGTCCTGCCCTTCGTAACCAGCCCCAACGTCTGCTTCGGGCAGCCCAGTACTCTGCATGTCTGAGGCGTAGGCCTGGGTCGGCATGTATGATTGGGTCAGCTGCCGGTAAAAGGGATTCTTTAAGTCATACTTGCTGCTGGCCTGCAGCACATGGCAGGCCTGGGTGTGGGGGAGCAGCCTTTATGAGTCGCTGCAATACAGCAACATGTTGTGCTCAGCGTGCATTGCATGCAGACTACAAAACACGTTGTTGGGATGCAAGGCCGACCTTTTGAGGCTCGCCATGTGGCTGCTCAGGAGGGGCTGTCAAGGTCAGGAAGATGTCGTAACTCTGCCGGTTGTGTGCTTTGAGATGGAGCTCCCCTGTCAAGGTACTGCCACGCTGCATGTACAAAGGCTCCTCCAGCAGGCAGCGCAGCTGGAACCTGCAGCAGGCTTGCTGCTGTTGTGGCTGCTGCTGTGCCATGGTGGCTGCAGTGACATCAAAACATGGATATGCACGTGCTTGCCATCAATGCCATAAGCAGTGGGCGCCCAGGGCTGCACTGGCCAGTGCACGAGCAGCTGACTTGCTCAGTCTCGGGGGCTCTGGGCAAAACAGAGAAGCTGATCGTTGATCGAGGCGTGCATGAGCCCAGCATGCTGACCAGGACAAAGCAGCTCACCAGTGGGTGGTGGGCTGCCCAGGGGCTGTGCTCAGCCACCGCTGCTGTGTGGAGCCCTCAAACAGGACATCAAACCAGCAGGCAATGCCATGCACAGGACACGTCTGGTCTGCACAGCAGCGGCATCTCAGCGTGAGTACGTGCTGCTGACCCACAGTTGGGGGGCGCAGAGTCCTTGGCACCAAGGCTGTGAGGCACTGCCATCATGCTCACAGCCCAAGCTGGTTCAGCCAGTGAAGCTGAAACACGTCGAGAAAGGCAACACACACCTACATGGAGCTGCAGGGGCAGCTTGATGTCCAGAAGGTCCTCATCAGGGATGGTTCCAAAATCAAAGGTCTTGCTGGAGCAATCTGACACCAGCACAGCGGGTGGGATGGCATCAATGACCACCTGCAAGGGCAAGGAAGGGTACAGGCGGCCATTGGGTGGCTCAAACTGTCACTGTGCTTTCCGGATGCATTGCATGTGGCTGCTTGATGTTCAGCAGCGTCACCTGGCCTGTGCTGGCTTCCAAGCAACAACGGTGTGCAGCGCTGTCTGCTCTGCTGCCAGCACGCCAATGCTGGCAAGGACCCATGAACCCATGTCTTGGGCAGCAACCCTCTCTACAGTGCTGCAATCGGCCAACATGCAGGCCAGCCCAGTCTTCCTTGTCAGCAGATGGCATTCAAAGAAGGAACCAAGCGCGCTCAGTGGTGTCCCACCTCCATGAAGAGCGGCATTGAGTCAGCGTGCAGTGCAGCGCACTCTGCTTGGCCCCCAGTTCATTCCCAGACTGGCACGCAAGCAGCATTTGCAGAGCCCACCTCCTCAAAGTGGCTATGCTTGGCCTGCATGTGCAGGCAGGTGACGTCCACCCCGTAGAAGACTGGCTGAGTCCAGAAGATGGCCTTGTTGGCCACTTCCCAGTGCAGCACCTCGTCTGAAAAGGCCGCCACATGGATGCGGCCCAGTTGCTGCAGGGAAATGCAGCACCCCTTGAGTATGGGCACAAAGGGCTTGAGCAGGCGTGCCTCTTTGCAGGTCCTGCTGCACGGCAGATTGGCACCAGCTTCTCTCTCAAGCTGCTGCGGTGCTTATGCAACCTACTGACATTGAGTGGCTGCCAGCCAAGACGGCGTGGGGGCTGCTAGCCCCTAGTGTGCAGCTTCTGGCAGTCAAATCTGCAGGGAACTT
Organism: Asterochloris erici; assembly: GCA_019693375.1. Lineage (NCBI taxonomy): Eukaryota > Viridiplantae > Chlorophyta > Trebouxiophyceae > Trebouxiales > Trebouxiaceae > Asterochloris > Asterochloris erici. Next base: position 35,933 of record JAAMXJ010000138.1, on the reverse strand, counting down.
CAGGCAATGTCACTCATAGGCTTCCCTGGCAGCCTGCGCACCCCAAGCTGAAGGGTCGCAGCGCCGCATGGCACGCAAGTCGCACGTCAGGAACATCGCTACCACACCTCTTGACAATCTGCATATGCAAAGAGGGCTTCCTTCCATGGCTGTTCTGACGGTGTCACAGGCGCTGCTCTGGCGCTGTTCAGCGCTCACCGGGAACATGCGGCCCCCTGGTTTGAGGAAGTGGTCGCGCGCATACAGGTAGGTCTCGAGCATGCGCTCGTTGACCAGGAGGGTGCCCATGGGCTCTGAGACAAGGACGTCCACCTTTGCAGGCAGGTCCAACTCCTCCAGGCGGCTGTGAATGACCTCCACACGGTTGCCAATGCCTGCATGGGGGAGTCAAGAGGCTCGAGAGACAGGTCAGTGGCAGATGCTGTAATGCAGCTGGCTGGGAAGGTGTGCAGGTGGGGTGGGGACGTGCAGGTGCCTGCGAAAGGGGCCATGGACTTGAGCACTGATTCAAAACTAGAATTTGCGTCAGGCTGGGGTGGAGGTGGGCAGCTGCCCGCAGCGGGCCACAGCCCTTCAGTGACACTCTGGTGGGCACCTTCTGCCCTGATACTGGGTCAGACAGGAGGCTGGTGCAAATAATGTTATGGGGCGCAGAGTCAATCGTCCTGCTCGCTGTGTGATGACAGGGCAGCGACCATGCAGCAGGCTTTGCAGTGCACAAAGAAGGTGGGCGCTGTGCCAGGAGGTTGCGACTGGGACGGAAATGGATGCAGGAAGTCTGGCTGCTGGTGGCCTCGCTGGTCACTCACCCACACAGATGCCTCACCTGGGTTGGCAGCGGCCAGCTGCTTCGCAAACTGGGCCATGCCAGAGGCCTCAACTGCGTACACCTTTGCTGCCCCGGCCTGCAGGCAGCAAGGGTGCAGGCTGACAGGCCTGGCCACCCCAGCAGTAGCACTCGGCATCTTGATACCAAGCAGCACAGCACATGGCTGCTGGCCGAGCTGCTGAGGCCCCCCCGCACAGGTGCCAGCTGCAGCTGCCACACGCCTTAAGCAAGGCCAGACAGAAGCTGCTGCAGCCACCAGCATCCAGATGCGTAGCACTGGACGCATTCAAGCTTGTTGCCAGCCATGCTGAGACTTCCACTCGCCCAAGGCCCTGCAAACCTTTGGCTGCAGCTCATCTTGGGCAGCGATGCCGCATGAACATGAAACATGGGCCACCAAACACCCCCAGGGGAACACCTCATGCATTCCCTGCAGGCCGAGGCCCTGAGGTCCACGTTCTGGAAGCAAAGAGGCGCGCAATGCCGCCCAGAGCTGGCAGCTGAGCACAGGACTGCCACCCAGGCCAGGGGCGCGACCCACACCAGGCATGAGCTGCCGTGGCTGGCAGAGCCCTGCCCAGGTGCAGCAAGCCCACCTGGGCGGCGAAGAGGGACAGTATGCCGCTGCCAGCTCCCACATCCATCACCACCCTGCCCTCAAAGTCGGCAGCATTCTCCAGAATGGCAGCATAGTATGTCCCAGTGCGCACATAGTCCTGCATGGCAGGTGATCAGCTGCTCTGCCGCCTCCTTGGAGCTGGAGCAGCAGTGTCGGCAGCTGGCCCGCTGGGGTGCCAGCCTCGGAGCGCTTGCCTGAGCAGAGCAGTCTGGCCCTGTGTCTGCCTCACGCTGCAGCCGCCCCTGCGAGAGTGCACCCAGCAGTGCGCCTGGGGCCAGAATGGCCCCCAGGCAGCTCCCCTTTCCCAGCGCTAGGATGCTGGCATGCGCAGTTCATCACAGGAAGCGACAGCTGGCACGCAGTGACCACAGATCCGCTGCAGGGGAGCATGCTGTGCCAGGCACCTTCCGCAGGAGCAGCTGTGGCCCTTGCAGGGGCCACCTGCCTGCAGCATGTTGGCCTGGTTGGCCAGCCCAGCATAGTAGCGGAAGTAGTCGGTGGCGCTGGTCTCCTCAGTCTTCCTGCTGAACACGTCCTGCTTGCCAGCCTGCATCAGTGAGCGCTCCCCCTCAGTTGCAGTCAGCCAGTGTGCTCGGTGCTGCGCAGTGTGCTCAGTGCTGCTCAATGCGGTGGCGAGCTCAGCTTGCAGCCCCAGAAGAGAGGGCACTGCACATGAGATATGGCCAGGCCATTCCGTGGCTTGCACACCCAGAGCAGGCACGTGCTGTGCTTGCCTGCTGCACTGCCTCCGTACGCTGCAGCCTGTCAGCTTGCTGCTGCTGCGCAGCGCGGTGCTGTTCAAGGTGGGGCTCCACCAGCCTGCTGAACTCCAAAGCCGCAGCAGCACTCGTGCAGCTGAGGAGTTGGGCCTGGCCTGAGGAGTCCCTGAGGATCCAGATGCCCTGCGACAACTTCCAGATCTGCATGTGGCGACAGTCGGGGGCTTGAAAAAGCTCCCAGGCTACTGCTACAGAAGATGGGGCATCCAATACGATTGAGCAGCATCCTACTAGCAGCTTCAGCGCCAGCTCACCTGCTCAGGCGTCACACCTGCCTCCAGAAGAAGCTGTCTGTCATCTGCAAACAATCTCAGCTTGGCAGGCAGACCCTGCACGATCTCTGCAAGGACTGAGGCCCCTTGCTCCTCCGGCCCTCGCACAACAGACAGCTGCAGGCCCTGCATGACCGGTTTGTGCTCAGGTGTTCAGGGGCATGAGGTTTGTCGAGGAGGTTTGTCACCGGTTCTTGCAAACCACCTCCAGCATGCTTCGGGGACGGCCTATAGCCTGTTGATTGCAGAGACTGCTCTCACCCATCAGCTCGATCTCGAGACCTAAGTGTTTGACCACTCTGAAACCTAAACCGTGTCTTGATTGTTCAGTTCCGTTAGCTTCCCTAGACCGCTGTATATAGATTCTGGCGAAGGGACCCAGGGCGGTTAATGGCCGGCAAGTGAGTCAGGAACACATCGCACAAGATGATGTTACGTTGAGGGTCCTCAATCAGCCTGGTGGTATGCATACCTCTGTGGACGACGAGCGCTCCCCTGCGCAATTGGCGTTATTGCAGGATCGGCCAAAATGTGTACATCCTGGAGGCACTTTTTGCAGCTGCAGGGAGGGTGAAGACCTTGGGGGCCCCACTCAGGCGGGGCCAACCCCTCAAGATGCAGCTAGTTCTGGTAGAGCCACCGCTGCAGACACCACAGGCAGCTTAGGACTAGACGAGGTGGGCCACCTGCATTGCCCCGGCTGTGCGGCCGATGACACGCTGGGTAAGCACACAGTCAGCTGATGGCAGGCGCCTGTGGAGTGCGGTGAAGAGATCGACAGTCGCTTGCTTGCCTGATCCACTGTCAGTGGCATGCAGGGCACGCTCCAGAGCACTGGGGGACCTGAGCGTACCCCTCGGCGGGACGTGAGCGCATCGCCCAGGCGCATCAACAGGACCCCCCTGGACGATGTGCAGCGCCAGAGGCGCAGGCAGGCCGCACAGCATGCCCTGTCTGTCCAGAAGCCTCTGAATGCAAAGGGCCTGCTGCTTCCATGCAGCTGGATTGCAGAGTTTCTGCTTCTTGCCAAGCCCACTGCAGAGGGTAGCTGGCGCCAGGCTCACTGTGCTGAGCCGGCTGTGCCCCCACATGCCTTGCATGATGTCGAGGCACTGCACAGGGCATCCTCCACCACAACCCGTGCGTGCACGCGATCCACAGCCCCTGCCTGTACTGCAGGAGGGAGGGCAACAGGAAAGCAGCTGCCAGGCTGCGCATGCGCCGCCAGGCAGAGGTGCAGGCGCTGCAGTCGCGGGTGCAGCAGTATGAGCAGGAGGCAAGCCCCTACACACATGCACAGCTTGGGCACCTTGCTGTTGCTGAGTCTACTCGGGCAGGTCGGGGCGTGTTGGACTTGGGTTTGAGCACCCTGCTGCGGCTTGCAGCCCATTGCGTTCTGCATATGGTGAAGACTGAGCAGGATGCATGGCCGCTGGCACGGCTTGGGTGCCCTGGTGCACATGGTGACCTTCCCTTGCCGGCTGAGCCAGCTCACTCACTGTCTTCGCAGCATGGGCGCCCTGCTGCACGTCGCGTTCATCCCCTGTCCAGCCTGAGCGGGCTCCATCGCTGCCTGCAGATCGACATGCTCCAGTCCAGCAGTCAAAACTACTTGGGTGAGCTCTAGGCACTTCATCAGATGGCCCTGCCCCTACGGGGCATCCTGCTTGCCCTTGTGTGTGTTTCACAGAGTAATCCATGGCCCACCAGGTGTCAGCCCAGAGGCAGACAACCATTCCCGCTGAGCCTGCTGCATGTGCATGGGCAGCTGCACATGCACCACCACCGCCTGGCTGTGGAAGCTGTCGATGTCCAATCTCAGAGCTGGTAGGCTCTGCTTGTCATGCACCAGCTGCTGTGAAGAGCACCACAACCTTCAGGCGCCGACATACTGCTGCAAAGCTTGCTGCTTCTGTGTCAGCCGCATGCATGTGCCTGCTCAGCTGCAGGCAAGCTGCCGCGATCACCTGGCTGCTTTCTGCAGGTCAAGTCCAGCAGCTGTCCTCCTGCTGTGAGAGGATCTTGCTGGAAAATCAGCTGCTGCGGCAGCAGCTGCAGATGCAGCAAGGGCACATGGGGCTGCACGTGATGGGTGGGCAGCAGATGAGGGTCGATGCACCCACTCACCTGCTGCAGGTCAGATGTATGCAGTGACATTGCACCCGGTCAAGGTGTGCGTTTGCCTGCTGTGTACTCGTTGCAGAACTCAGCAGCCCCCCTCCTGTTGCACTGCTGCCTGTTGGGTTTTATGCTGTGCTGGTGCCTGCCGCACAATCCCAGGAAAGGGGGGGGGGGGGGGGATGGTGGCCTGCCATCATTCACCAAACAACCACAAACAACACAACTTTTGCACTGTGCCTGCTTGGTGCAGGGTTCCGCACACCCAGGCCCATTGTTGCAGCCGCATGTGCCATCCTTCGCAGGCATCTCCCCCCACGTCTATCCCTGAGCTGCAGCTGGATCGAGCCGTGACCTGCTGCAGCTGGCCACCGCCATCTTTGCGGCATGCAAGGCCCATAACATGCAGCTGTGAGCCTCTGTAGGAGCGGCATTAGGGCCCCCTGCTGTGGCAGCTGCATGCCTGAGAGTCTGCCAGTAGGATCTGACATCCGTCCAGCACTGCTAATTTTGTCGTGGCACTGATGTCGCCTGTCAGTCCTTTCAGCGCCGGCCCCTCATCTCCAGAGCCAGTCTATCCTCAGCAGATATACCCCAAAGGACAGCGCTGCAGGGGCAGCCAGCCCGAAAGAACATATAACTCAAGCATCTGAAGGTAGTACCCGTTTGTCTTGTCCTGTGATGGAGCTACGAAAGCAGCCTCCTCGTCTTGTCCTGTGGTGGAGCTACAAAAGCAGCCTCCTCGTCTTGTCCTGTGGTGGAGCTACAAAAGCAGCCTCCTCGTCTTGTCCTGTGATGGAGCTACAAAAGCAGCCTCCTTGTCTCTCTGTGCGTGTCTCTGGCTCACTGTCTCCCTTTACAGGCTTTTGGTCTGAGCATTCAAAAGTGCCACTTGCACGGACTGGGCCTCGACCCGAAACCCTTCCTGACATCTGCAGTATGCTGCTTGGGGCCCATCAACTTGAGGGACAAGCAGCAACCATCTGGAACCCTCATGAAGTGTCTTCTTATGTCCTGCCAGATACTTGCAGCAATTGATCAAATCCTCAGTGCTTGATGGTACAGTGCTCTTTAATGATCTTGATTCACTGCTGCTGGTGGCACAGTCCCATGGCATGCCCACAGCCAAGCCCGACACCAGCCTGTGACAGATACTGATACAGGCTGGCAGCTTTGTCTTAGAAAGCAGCAACACAGGGCTGCCTCAGCAAGTGGCTGTCATGCTATGTGGTAGTAGGGAGCTGGGGACCGGTGTCTGACTAGCTTGAGCTAATTTATACACTCACGCCTGGGAGCCAGGATTGCGGGTGCCAGGGGCAGGGTCAGGTTCCTTCAGAAGGCACCAGCCCCAGGGGCAGAGGTTGCAGGGGTTGGGCCGAGAAGGGGTGTCAGAGCCCTCGTGCTGGGCAGCAGGGCATCAGTGGTGCCAGTGAAGGTCGGCAGTGCTGGCATCATCAGAGAGCTCATGCTCGGGAGCTGCATGGGGAGGCCAGCGCTGGCTGCGTCCAGTAGTGCGACGCTGACAGAGGGCTCCTGCTCGCAGCAGGTTGAGGTGGCCAGCAGGGCCTGTAGGCAGCAGTGATGGCAGATGTCAGCAGGCATGTGCCATGCATTCAACACAAGTGGCTGCCTGGCAGAGGAGTGGGGTGGTGACCTGTCCATCCAGCCTTCCAGACGTGCTGTGCTGAGCAGACCATTGGGCAACTGCACAGGCCTCGGTGTTGTGCCGCTGCAACGTGGCCCTCATGAACCCCAAAAATGTTGGTGGACACAAGTCAGGGGCTCTCCTGCACAAGCGACCTCACGTGCTGGAGCAGGGCCTCAGGGCTCATGTTGTCAACCCATAACCCGTGGCAAAGATCGGGTTGTGCAAGCCCACCCAGCCATCGTGACCCTCGACTGCTTGAGCAGGGCCTCAGGCACTTCAAATCATGCAGGAGCCCCCAGCACGAGCAACCCCCACCTGCTTGAGCAGGGCCTCTGCGCTCATACCGTCCTCCAGGGGCTGGCTGCCGGGCATGCCCCAGCCCACCATCTGCAGCTGCAGCCTGAGGAAGGCGCTCTCACTCAGGATGCTGCGGCAGTACTCCAGCAGGGTGCGGATCTGAGAGGCGTAGCCGCTGCACTCGCCCTCCAGCTGGCTGCACCGGCTCTGCAGGGAGCTCAGGGTCTGCTGGCGCTTGGCACGCAGCCGAGCAGCAGCCTTGCGGTTGCCCTCACGCCTGCAGGGCCCCAAAGGGGGAGGCTCAGTACTGGTACGGGACCTGCAGGCGTTGACTGTGGTCAGTGCTGCAGGCAGATGGCATTGCTGCTGCCCTCACACCTGCAGCCAAGGGGGTGGACACTGCTGGGCTGTCTGGCAGCCTGCAGGTGCTCCGCGGCAGTGGGGCTGGAAGCAGCGCAGGTGCCCTCCAGCCTGCAGCGCCTAGAGAGGAAGGCTCAGGACTCTGAGCTGCAGCAGGCGGTAGCAGCTCAGTGCAGTGCATTGACAAGTCCAGCGCCGCGGACCTCTAGGGCTGGCAGCCATGGTGCAGACGTCTGAAGCAGCCAACAAGCAGGGCTCTCACTGCTGCATGAGGCTGTTGTTGCGGTGCAGATTGAATTCCGGCAAGTAGGTGGGCCAGCCATGAGCGGCTCTCAGGCGGCGGGCTGAGGCATGACCAGGTCAGCAGATCTGCAGCACACCACACTCCCCACCAAATCATCACTAAACGGCTCAGCTGCGCTGCGAGCCCATGTGGTTTGCGCACAGCTTGAGCAAAGAGCATGGCACACCTGCGCCGTGTCTTCTGATCCTCTGACAGTGGCGGTTGGCGTTCAGCTCTGATGCGCTTGTATTTCAGGGGCGAGGGTGCCTCCCCCTCACTTGCACCAGCGCTGCCTGGGGAGTTGCTAGGACTCCTGCTGGAGGGCCTCCTGGGGTTGTGCGCCTTGATCCTCCGTGGCGAATCCAAGTCGAGATCCTGCAGGGTTCAGGAGGGAGGGATGGCTTTGTTGCATGCATTGCAGCTGGGAGGGAGCTGCTGCTGCTCACAGCAGGTGTCAGTCTGTAGAACCCTGTGCTGGGCAGGAGGTTCTATCGCCTGCCCAGCCAGATGGATGGTCGTAAAGATTGTGTGTGCAGGGTACAGGGCGTGAAAGTAGCAGACTGCCAGGCAGTACATTTGCCTCTGATTGAGCCCAGCACGCATGTGTGCTTGCCAGGCCGCGAAGGCAGCAAACTACTGCAGCTGGTCTCAAAGTATGCTGCCTCTGCATGCCATCACCGAGGTGGCAGCACAGTCGCACCTGGAAGGTGTCTTCACTCCCTGGATCCCCAATCTCGGCGAACAGCTCGTGTGTCTCCAGCTTGCGGTTCTTCATGGCCCCTCAATCCAGTCGAGAGTTCGTTTCTCGTGTCCAACTTTTGGTTCAGCTGTTGCTGGTCGAGTCATCATCTTAAGTGATCAAGATTCTGTTGCGCTTTCATATCTGTGAAGGCATTCAGCAATGATGAGGTGCAGTGACTCAGGTAAAATCACCTGCAGGACAATGGCATGCCTATTCAAACCATTTGAAACCTTGGGTCAGGCACTGACGCGGCCACAGACAGAGAGCAAGTACCTGTGGCCCGTGCACTGCGGGGCAGCCCAGTCGGGCGCCCCCCCGATTCTGATCTGCTGATGGTGTGGCTGCCTGCGCCCAGGAAGAGACCGCGCAGCCCACTGGCTGTCCTGCGCATGAAGCTCGTCACCGCCTTGGGCCCCTGAGGCGGCTGGGGTGCGAAGGCACCGCTGCCACCTGCTGCAGCCAGATGCAGGCTCATCACACACCAGAAGCACCATTGCACAACAGCGCCTCGCCATACTGCCCCCTGACGACACCAAGATCACAACAGAAAGGGCAAGACAGGGACAGTTAGGCTAGTGATGGCAGCGCCACACGAGCTGCATGCAGGTGATGGCAGTGCCACACGAGCTGCATGCAGGTGATAGCAATGCAGCACACCAGCTGGGGCAAGCACAGGTGATGCACACGCAGCCGCACCTGTTGCCTGCTCATTCCCTGCAGGCCCCTTCTGTTGGGCCCCCTGGGGATGCGCTGGCACTCCAGGCTGCCTGATGTCCTCATTCACAGCCTGCAGGATACACATGGCGGACTGTCTGGAAGCTGTCCTCTGGGGATGATTGCGGCTTTGGTTATGCAGCATCATGCTCCCAAAGTACGCAGCACGCATCTGTGTCCAGCTGCCATGTTGCACATGGGCAGTGCCTGCCAACAGAAACAACATGGCATTGCCTCAAGAAGGCTCCAACTCTGCTGGACGTGCTGCACATGCATTTGCGGATGCTGATGCTCACCTGGCTGCCAGTGGAGTTCCCCGCAGAGCTACCCTGTAAGTTGGGGCCAACTTGAGCTGCCTGTGCGGACCCCTTGACTGATGCCCCTAGTTGAGGGCCTGCTGGCTTGTGAGCGGCTGCCTGACTGAGTGCATGTGCCACCATGGCATGCACAGCGGGGTTGACTGCCTCCTGGTTGTCTACTTCAGACTTGTCTACTTCAGACTGAACTGTGGGACCTGCGGGTGAGGTACGCCTCGGGTGAAATCTGTTCAGACATCTTGGGTGAGCTTGGCACATGTGTCTTGGGTGAGCTGGGGCCAAAACATGGCTCTGGCTGTCAACGTTTGAACATGCCCAGACACTCCTGCAGCTCCTCACCTGCAGAGCCCATGCCCATGCTGGCCTTCCCTGTGCTGATGCCCGTCCGTCGCCCAATGTATTTCTCAAAGGTCTGCTTCACCTGCACGTGATCAGGAGCAGTCAAGTGCGCCGGTCAAGAGTTGCCATCTGCAGCAGACCCGTCTGTGCTGCTGCCACGCGCGGCTGCCTGAAACCAGGCGCAGCACATCGCACCGAGCAAGTTGGTTGTCCACCACGAAGCAACCTTGTGTTGGGATGACCAGCCTGCTATGTTTCACCTGGCTGAGTCCAGGATCCTCCAGGACCTGCTGGGCTGGGCTCTCCGCAGGAGCCCCATTCGACAGCTTGGGACTGTGCTCCGACTGCTCCAGCGTCTCGTCCCTGCTGGACTGGCTGTGCCCACTGCCCTCGGCCTGCTGGTGCTGACACGGCGGCAGGGGAGCCTTGCCCTGCAGGCCCTCCAGAGCATCACCAGCCTCCTGCTTGGCTGCAGCAGCATCCTGCACGAGCTCATTGACGAGCGTGTCAGCTGCAACCTGGTGGGGCAGCCACTCCTGAAGCTGGGCTGGTGCGCAGTCTGCGGACCCCGCAGCCTTTGGGGCAGACCCAGCAGTCAGCTGCAGGCTGGAATGGGGAGCAGCAGCCTCAGAGGCAGACTCAGCAGCCTGCTGGCTGGGGCGGGCGGCACCAGGCCCTGTGACATCCCCAGCTGCAGCAGCACAGGGCGTGGTGGCATGGTGTCCTGCTGCAGCCTCCTGCATGAGCTCGCCGATCACTGCATCAGCTGTTGCCTGATGGGGCAGCGAGCCTTGGGGCTGCGCTGACTGCCCTGCACACTCAGCAGCCAGCTGGGCACCGTCAGGGGCAGCAGCCGGCCCTGCAAGGTCCAAAGCCATCGCAGAACGGGTCCCAACGGCAGGCTCTGCCGCTGCAGAGGCCAGCAACGCTGCATGATCCGTTTCAGACCTGCCTTGCGGCAAAGCAAGACTCTGGACATGCGTCTCCTGTGGCTGTGTCTCGGGCTGCTGCTCACTGCCAGCCAGCAGATCGTCCAGCACCTCATCAGACCCCTCGACGGGTGGCAGCTGGGAGGCCTGCAGGGGCTGTGAAGGCCGCTGCACCTCAATGCCAGCCAACGCATTGTCCTGTGGCTGTGTCTCGGGCTGCTGCTCAACGCCAGCCAGCAGGTCCTCCAGCACCTCATCAGCCCCATCAACGGGTGGCAGCTGAGAGGCCTGCAGGGGCTGTGAAGGCTGTTGCGCCTCACTGCTAGCCAGCACATCGTCCAGCACTTCATCTGCCCCCCTCCCAGGCAGCAGCTGGGAGGCCTGCTGGGGCTGTGAAGGCCGCTGCACCTCAGTGCCAGCCAATGCATTGTCCAGCACCTCATTGGTCCCCTCCCCTGGCTGCAGCTGGGTGGCCTGCTGAGGCTCTACAGGCTGTGGCACCTCATCGTCTGCCAGCAGATCATCAAGCACCTCATCGGCTCCCTCCAAAGGCCGCGGCAGGGAGGCCTGCTGCTGCCTTCCTGCCCCAGCTGGTGGCTCATGCACCACGGCATGTGGCCCCTCACCAGCCTCTGGCGACAAGGTCTGCTCCAGGGCTGCAAGCTGCTCCTCTGCCCCAGTTGGCACGCTGTCCACCTGGTCGTCTGCATCCTCCCAAGACTGTGGCAGCAGACTCTGTGCAGCAGCAGAAGGCTGTACCTCAGTCCCTGTAAGCACTCTGGCTGTCAGGGCACCTGCACCCTCCCCAGCCTCTGGCAACTGCAGCCGCCCACCAGCAGAAGGCTGCTCTTCAGCTCCAGCCAGCAGATCATCGACCAGAGCATCTGTATCTGCACTGGGCTGGGCCCAGCTGGGTGCAGCAGCCGCTAAGGGTACGGGCTTCAGGGCAGCGTCCTGGGCAGTTGCCGGCTCAGCGGCTGGGCTACTGTGGACTGCAGAAGCGTGGCCTGGAGCCCTCTGGACAGCTGTTGGCGCAGCCTCCCTGGTGGCTGCTGGCACCATCTGTGCCTCCAAGCCAGGCAGGTCCCCCCGCTGAGCACCCTGCTGGGCAGCAGCAACCTGACCCTGCCTGACCGGCAGCTCCTCTGGGGCTTCTGAAGCCTGCAGTAGCTCGCCCAGGATAACATCTGCATCCCGTCGCTGCAGAGTGCCGCTGCGGCTGGGAGGGTGCAGCAGCACCTCCTGCAGCGTGCTGGGCGGCTCAGAGCGGCCCGGGGCAGCTTGACTTGCCGTTGCCGGGGCTGTCAGCTGCTCTGGCAGGGCGGCTGGCAGCCTGTCACTGTCCTGCAGCAGGTCCTGCAGCATGTCATCTGCATCCCTCCTGTGCAGGCTGGCAGTCCCGCGCCCCACCTGCAGCAGGTGCCAGTCACATATGTGAGCAGATGTGCATCACCTGTGCTCGTCTGTGGATGTCTTTGAAAACTCCTTTCACCATCCTAGAGCTGTGTGTGCACACAACAAAGTGTTCGCAGCCTTTCCAGGCCACACGCTTGGGCTGCATGCTTTATGTGGACCAGAGGCCTTCAAGGTGACAGAAACCTTGATTACCTGGGTGGGCCGCAAGTCCACCATCAGCCCCTCCAGCGCTGCATCAGCATCTCGCTGCTGCAGGCTGCCCTCGCGACTCTGAGAGCCTGGTCCCATCGGCACATCAATGGCAGCTGTCGGCCCCTGTGCCGGCTGCACAGGTGCAGACTTGAGTGACAGCTGGCGGCCCGCAGCCTCCGTCCCCTGCCCTGATGCATGCTGCCGCACTGGCTGCCCGTGCTCCAAGGGGTCCACATACTGCTCCTCCAAGGCAGTGGGAGCATGCAGCTCTATGCTGCGCCTGGAGCCCATGCTTCCCACACGTGCTGCATTGCCCCGCACTGCCGGCTCGTCTGACTCAGTGGGAGCCTGCAGCTGCAGCTTGCGCCTGCTGTTGCCTGTGCGCACAGGACTGCCACGCATGGCGTGCTCCTCTGAGAGGCCAGCACACTGCGGTGACGGCAGCTGGAAAGCTGCAACATCATGCTGCCCAACGGCCACCTCGCCAAATGGAGCTGTGGCCTCTGTGAGGGCTGGGCTGGCTGAGTACGATGACGCAGGTGCTGCTGGGCTGGCAGCACCCACCGAGGGCCCACTGGAGTGGGCTGGGCTGGCCAAGGCGGCTGGCACAGAGGCCTCTGGGATGGCCGTACAATGTGCGGGCTGGCTGCATTGTTGAGTGACAGGGGTCACCGTGACAGCTTCTGGCAGCGTCTCGACAGCAGCAGGTGTCAGCGTGGGGTCGGGAGCATCCGCTGGCACAGTGGGCAGCTGCGGAAGCATTGCGACGGTGGCCCCAGCCAGCACGCTGCCGTCACCTCCCCTCCCATGGGACGATGCGGATGGCCCAGGGGTGGGTGCCGAGGAGACAGGCACTTGGGGCAATGGCTGGGAGCCTGCAGCAACACAAGCCGGGCGCCTCTTGAGCAAAGCTGAAGTGGATTGTGTACGAGCCTGCACGGCTGGCAGTGTGATGCAGATTGCTCACAGTGCGACTCTTGGGAAAGTGAAGCGCCCTGGGTGTACAAGGTCTCAGAAACATGACTCTGCAGGACATACCTGAAACCTGCTCTACATGATCCCTGCTGGAGCTGACACGCTGCAGAGCAGAGGTTCCATCTGTGACTGCTGAAGTCGTCATTGGCAGCAGCGGCGCCAGGAGGCTGCCTGGATGTGGCCTGGTGTCAACTTGCACAGTCACGGCTGCCGGGTGGTCTGGAGGCACAGATGCAAAGACCACCACAGGTGCAGCTCCATGCGCATGCGGGGTGGACTGCAGGAACAGCCCCTGCTGCTTTGAGTCCAGCTGCCAGCCCATGGGGGCCTGAGCCTGCAAGACCATCGCGCCCTCGGGGGGGACCGCTCGGGTGGCCTGGCCTCCTGTTGTGCCAGACACTGATGCGGCTGACTCCTGCACCTTCAGCGGCTGTGGATACTCTGAGGGGTTCTGGCTGAGGGGCACAGGGGTGGGCCCAAGGGCTTGTCTCTGCGTCACCACCGCAGGGGCCCGCACCGAGCTGTAGGGCGACCCAGTGGCGCTCTGGCGCTTGAGCTGCACCTCAGCAGGCTGAGAGCTGCCCTGTGCCACCCCAGCCTGCAGCCTCCTTGTGCCAGCTGATCTCCGGCGGGGCAGGACCACATCACCAATGGCAGCAGGAAGCTGGGGACTTCCTGCTGCTGGTGCGGCAAGCAGCTGTGGGGACTGACCCCTGCTGCCCAGGGAGGGTTGATGCCTCATGTAGGCCGCCTGCTGCTGCGAATCGCTATGGCCGCGCCTGATGGGACTGCCAGGCGCAGCCGTCAGGTAGGCCGCAAAGGCCTGGGGCTGCAGGCGCCCTTGAGACGCCTCGGCAGGTGGGGACGGGGGCTTCACGGGGGTGGGGTGGCCTGCTGCAGAGCGCGCTGCAGCATCCCTGGCACTGGTGGGCCCCATGATGGCCGTCTCCAGCTTGCCTGACAGGCTGGCCCTGTAAACCCTGCTGGGCTTGGTGGCAACGCCCTGCTGCTGGCTCTGGCTGCGCCCATACACCCGGGGTGGCAGGCCTGCACCCGCCCCTCCCCCAAGCCCAGTACCCCCACTGTCAGGGCTGCTGCTGCCCTCCCTGGCGGCTGTTGCAGCAGCCGGGTCCTCCTCCCTGCTCCTGCGGGGGGTGGCGCCAGGGAAGGGGTGCATGCTGTCCTCCAGGTTGTCCAGATCTTGCACCCCCAGGGCGCTGGTGGGGTGCGCCTGGGCCCACGGCGGCTCGTGGGCAGTGAGCTCACCCTCACGGATGGCAGCAGCCGTGCTGTCACTGCCCAGGGGCGCCACATTATCCTCCACCTCCCCCAAGTTGCTGGCTGCCACGGTGGGGGGTTGCACCAGCGTGAGGGCTGCTGCCCCCAGCTTGCTGGGCTCAGCAGCTGCAGCCGTTGCGGCTGCCATCGCGGCGTGGGCTGCGGCAACCAGTCCGGGCTCGATGTCGGCAGTGGAGCGGGCGGATGGGTTCACACCACTGTACTCGTGCATGAGGTCAGCTTGCGGCTCAGCAGCGCCCTGGGAGGCCGCTGGGGCCAGCATGGCGTGCTGCCCCTGCAGAGGGTCTTCCTCCTGCACTGCTGGCAGCCCACTGCACAGGGTGTCAATGTCATCTGCAGGGCAGAAGGGCAAGGTGAGCTGGCAGGCAGCTGGGCACGTCAACCTGCCTTGCTGGGCAGCGTGCTGCACAGTGTTTCAGTATCGTCTGCAGGAGCAGCAAAAGGCTGATGGAGCAGGCAACAGGGCAGCTTGCAGATGCTGCAGCATCTGCTGAAGCCCTGGCCACTGAAATGGCAGCAGGCAGCTGGTTGATTGGCAGGTGCAGTAGAAATCTCAATGCACTGTGTGACCGCCAAGCCTGGCCTGGGTGATGGCTGGCGAGACAGGTTGGCTGGTGAATGGCGGCCTGAGTGCAAAGAGGCACAGGCACACACTTCATAGGAACACACCTTCTGATGTCCTGTGCCAGAAGCAGTTCATGCAACAGGCAGCAAGCGGCGAGACCAACCCGCCTTGGGAGGGGAGCCTCATGTCAGGCCTGGACGCGGGCCGGGGAGAGGCGATCTCCACAAAGTCAGCATCATGCTCTGCCTCAGAGGCAGCCGATTCGACAGTCTCGCTGGCGGCGCGCCCCTCAGGTTCGCTGCCCCGGCCCGACAGGAGGGCCCGGGGAGACCCCACGTGGGCAGGCAGCACCGCCTGGGAGGAGCGAGGCGAGGGCAGCAGGTTCTCCTCACCAGCCTGCAGCAGAAGCAGCACAGCTGATGTGAGGCCGCAAGTGATGTTCTGGCACAGGTGCTGGTGGTGATGCAGAGAGGGCAGTAGGTGTTGCTCACCAGCCTGCAGCAGCAGCAACCTGGCTGATAGGGGCTGCACCTGAAGGCAAGGCACAAGTGCAAGGGGCTTCAGAGGTGTGCAGGAAGGGCAGCAGGTTGCTCTTCCGCTGTTGCACCCAGCATTGCTGTCCCTGCTGCCACACAGAGCACAATCTGAAGACCCACAAGGCGGTTCGTGCAACGCATGTCACCCTTTGCAGTACTACAAAGCGTGTTTTAAAGTGTACAGCTGGCTTCACGCCCTGTCAGGAGCGCTGAAGTGGCATTCCACAGCGCAACAACAAAACAGGGACACTCTTAATTCAGCGGAGGCATGCCGAGCCTTGCAGCCGGTGCTCACTGGCAACCAGCACTGCAGGTCCCTTACGCCTTCAAGCGCCTGCAGATGTGTGGGCTGAGGCAGCTCAAAGCAAAGCGGCCCGGCACTTCATGATGCCCACTCCGCCTGCTGCTGCCTCACCTTCTCATGCCATTCTCTGCTACAAGGGAGATTCGCCTAGCTAAGCAAAAGCTGTGCAAGAGTAGTCCATGCCAGTGACCCCAGCTGCTCCCTGCACCTCCTCAGCACTAAGCTCTGCCGGCTGCCGGGCTGAAAGGTGTGCAGCGGCAGCTCCCACTGGCAGGCGCAATGCCTCTCAAGTCTATGCCCCACATCAGACAGCTGCCAGCCAGGCCCACAAGGGCAGCTCATGCAGGCTCACCTCATCCACACTAGTCTCCATCACAGCCGACAGCTGGCTGGCTGGCTGCTGAGGGACACCACAGATGTCTGTAAAGTCCTGGCTCATGCGCACCGGCAGGGAGGTGCCATCGTTGAGCTGAGGCTCCGGCGCAGGTGCGTGCACACATACCTCAGCGTCAACGTCCTCTGTCAGGCGGGGAGGGATGGACATGGAACGCTGATGTGCGGCCAGAGTGCCGGGCTCTGCAGGTGCCGTTGCTGAAGAGCCTGCCTCAAAATGCTGGCTGTCCCCTGCGGGTTCCCCTGCATCTGCATCGCGCTCTATGTCGGTCAGCTAAGCAAATGCAGTAGGGGGTCAATGGGAGGAGCACAGCCTAAGCAAGTCAGGCAGCTCTGCTCAGCAAACTGCACTTGTGGCCGAGCTGCAGTCCCCTGGGCCAGGTAACTGGTTCACCTGCTCCCTGAGCTGCCTCTGCCTCAAAGTTCTGGCTGTATGTGGCACGCAACCCGCCGCCCTCTGCAGCTGGGGGCTCAGTAGCAAAGTCCTGGCTGTAGGTGGCCTGGAGGCCGCCCTCTGCAGCTGGGATCTCAGTGCCAAAGTCCTGGCTGTAAGTGCTGCGCAGGCTGGGGCCAGCGGAAGCAGGGGCGGCCTCTATCAGCTCAGCCTCAGCATTATCAGCACACTGGTCATCATCTGCAGGCATTGTAAGCAGCTCAGTGAGTGGTCTTCTGAGCTCTGTGAGCCTCATCAGGAGCCGTCTTGCCTGCTGGAGCTGCCAGGGCGACGACATGCACCGTATAGCACATCTAAAACTCACAGCCTTCTCACAAAAAAGATACAGGGATGGGTCTGCAAGCCCTCACAGCCTCAGCCGCTGCAGGCCTGGCAGCTGTGTACCCGTACAAGGAGATGCCTTACTGTTCACGTCAGCAGCAAGCGCTGCCACAACTGACATTGCAGGCAATGCAGCAATATGCTCACATATTGGTGCTAGTGCACTTCTATTGGCTGATGAACTGGCAGAGCCCACCGTCCTCTGTGTCAGCCATGTGCTCCCAGGGGTGCTCTGCATCCTCCCGGCGCTGCATGCTGGTGGCACAGGCATTGTGAAAGGCAGAGGCTGCCTGCTCTGCAGTCACACGCGACCCCTGCTCTGCCTCAGCTGCCCCGTCGTCATAGGTGACAACTTCCACGACGGCCGCCCCATCGGCCTCAGCCGAGGCCTCCCACTTGGCCTCTGCATCTGCAGGCATGGGAGGTCGGAGCTTGCATGGCAGCCGACCTCTCTGGCCACGGGCAAGGTGTGGAATGCAGAAGGATAGGATGCTGTTTGGCTTAGCCTCTGCACATGAAGGCAGTCGTGAGCAGTGGTGCTGGCTCTCATGACATTATTCCTGCCCAGGCTGTGCACCTGCATTGCACAAAGAACCTGCTGGCTGACATGGCAGTCTGCCTGCTCAGCTGCAGCTTTCACAAGGAGCGAGGGGGACGTGCAGCTGGCTCACGCTCATGACGCTGCCACATTGAGGCACAGCACTAGCAAGCTGACCGGTTTGACAAGGCGACCCTGCTGCAACAGCACGCTGTGGGCCCCAGCTGCTGGGGTCCTCTGAACTGGACCAGCGGTGCTGCCATTCCTGAACCCTGTCAGAAGCAGCAGAAGTCATCCCGCTCACCTGCATCAGCTGTGACACGCTGCGCCTCATTGCGCTCAGGCAGCCTCAGGTCCCCAGAAGGTGTGGGCTCAAGGGGCCTTGGGGGCAGGTGCTGCGCGCTTGGCTGCCCAGCCATGCCTCTCCAGGCAGCATTCTCGTGCGGCCGCTCTGCCGTCCCTTGCCGGAGCAAGGGCTCCTGCAGCTGCTCGTCTGTGCTGATCTGAGAGGCAGCCTCCTGTGGCCGTGAAGCTGCTGTTTGCTGCGCCTCAGCCACCAGCTCTGCCATGGCTGCAGCAGCCTCAGCCTCCACCTTTGCCAGCGACCTGGCACGCTCAGCCGCCGCTGCCGGCTCTGGCAGAGCCAGCTCTTCTGTTGCAGGGCCCTGCTCAGCAACATCACCTGCAGGTCAGGCAACAGCCTGCTTGCTGAGTGTCCCCTGAGGAGATGACATACAGTCACTTGAGGTGAGCGGCAACTCTTGTTGATACTGCCTGCTGCAGCCTCTGCTATGCCGTGGGCTGGCTACAGGAAGTGTCAAGGGCTTATGCAGCACTACAAGGTGTCTTTCAGCTTGGCTGGCATGCTCAAAGTCGCGAAGTCCCCTCATGCGGGTCCCCACACTCTGCCATCAATTTGACATCAAGGGCAGTGCAAATCTGGCGAGCAGGCCTCACTTTCTGCAGCCTCCTCCGGCAGAGCCTGCATGTTGCCACGGCTGCACCAGGGCATGGGGAGTCGTCTCTGTCTGTTGCAGCTCACCTGCTGCAGGCAACTCTGGTGCTGCCAACAGACTCCCCGGGTCGGCATACTCAAATTGAGCAGTATGCTCAGCAGTGAGCAGAAAGGGCCTGGCCAGCATCCCCCGCCTCGTCTGCACTGCCTGCACGCCCTCCAGGTTGGCCTTCTACAAATGTCACAGGGCAGGACAGCGCACCCCAGTGCAGCATGCCACACCTTTTGCAGGCTCTTCTGGCACAGCCTGCATGTCTCTCAGACTGGCCTGCCAATCACACCCCTCCCTCACCATGCATTGCGTCCGTGGTCCTGCGCTCCCAGGCGCCCGAGCCCTCAGCCTTTGGGGAGACCCCCAGCTCAGCTGTGGGCCTGACAGATGCCACGGTGCTGTGCATCGGGCTGTACACTGCGTCAGCTGGCTCAGCTGATTGCGAGGCCACAGAACGGCTGCGGGAGCCTCTGGAGTAGGAGCGGGCTTGGCGCATGGCTGCATGGTCGTCCACAGGCAGAGCGTCGACCTCTTGCATGATCCTGCAGATGGCGCCCGACGGCATCAGCAAGTAATGAGTCCTACAGCAGAGAACTGTACAATTTTCACCTGGGCCTTGCTTTCCAACGGGATGCTGCAGACATCAAGCACGTGCATCACTAGACCAGTCTGCAAGTCCTATGCCAGATTCACCAACAGCGCATCGTTCCAGATCACGTTGCACTCCCTGAAATATATGCTGAACATAGTTGCATTGCTTGATTGAGTTAGCATGATAAACACTGACTGTGCCTGCACCATGGCCGCCAAAGTCAGTCCCCTAGGCAAGCTGCATACCACTGAAAGCCGACTTTGATATTAGACAGGGTCGCAGCAGGTCACGGCAGCGTCTACAACAAGCAGTCTGTCACAAGCAGCTCCTGTCATGAAAGTGGGCCTTCAAGGCAACAGCGCTTTGCGTGCAGGTGCCACAGCTGCATGACCTTTCTGTTATGCTCAAATCAAAGATCAGGCAGCAATGCAGCTGAGCTTGTGCCGCGCCAGGACGCGTAGCATGGATCGCCGCTCTTTGCAGCTTGCAGAAAGGCAGGGACCCAGCAGTGTACCTGCTCTTTGAGGCAGCAGGAACATAGGCCGGCTGCAGGCAATGGTCCACCTGTGCATGTGCTGCTCCAGGAACCGCAAGATAGCCTGCAGCTCATGAGCATGGGCCTGGGTGTCCTCAGGTGTGGCCAGAGGCGGGTAGTAGGCCCGCAGCTGTAGCGTCTCCATCAGCATCAGGTGGTGGGCCTCGCGCAGCAGGCCCTGCTTCTGCTGCAGGCGCATGCGAACCTCTGCATCGCTCACATGCCTGCCCATGCCTGTACAGCAATCAAAAAACAGCTGGATGCATGTTCAGGCCAGCAGACTGAGCAGCCAGATACTGGGTGGCAGCCCATCTAAGGTTGGAGTCACGTGTGCCATGGTCCAGCCCCAGAGCATGGTGGAGCTGCAGTGCAGGCAGCTTGCATTCATGCTGAGTCATTGGCAGTTGCCGTGCAAGCCAGCAAGGTGGCTGCCGGCAATGCAATCTCTGCCAACGCGCAGTGGGCAGCAGGCCATGCTGCCTGCTGCTGAATTGAGCTGTTGCAAACTGTTTGCTGACGGTCCCATCGCGGTCCAGAGTGCTGCCACTGCAGCTTGTCATTGCCTGACCTGGCATGTGCTCCCGGGGGGAGTTGATGCTGCTGGCCTTTGTCCGCAAGTAGGCCTTGATGTCCCGCGGCAGCCCATAGTGCACAATGGCATCTGCTAGTTTGCTGTTTGGGCTCAGCCTGATGTGGCTTGTCCTGGGGGGAGACCTTGCTCGTCCTGCGCGGGCAGTATGACGTGAGGTGTCTGGTAGGCAGGGAGCAGCTTGAAGCACCGTACTGTAGGTCGGGGATCCCCTGAGCAAGAGCACGCCTTCATCACACACCTCTTGACTTGCTAAGCTGGGCAGGCACCTTCCGTAAAGGCATCTCCCGCACATGCATGTAACAGGACCAAGGATGATTCAAGCTATGCCAAGCAGCCCTCTTACTCATGCATGGAGCACAGCAGGAGGATCAGGTATGCCAAATGTCAGCAGCCGCGACATGCAGCCAACCCTGCACGAGTCATAAAGCCAGACAATCAGCGAACCGCCTGGGGGCCGCCCTGCTTGCTCCAATTCCCGGGCGTGGCGCCCGCTGGCAACACCGCTTTCTGGCACAAACATGCGCGCCATGTGCTGCTGCTGCTGCAGGTGGTGCTGCGACACAGCCAGCTGTTGTTGCAGGGAGCAGATGACCACTTGCTGTGAGGCAACCTGGGTGCGAGCCGTGATCAAGTCGCTCTCCAGTGCCTGCAGCCTGCAGGTCAGATATTAGCTGCTGTCAGAAGGTGGTTGAAGGGGGCTGGAGGTTATGTGAGACAGGCGAGACGCCAGGCAATAGTGCGCTCTGACGCCTGCGGCCTGAAGGGCACGGATTGACTGCTGCCATCAGGCCTTTGAAGTGAATGTGTGTCAAGATTCCAGAGTTGGTGCAGAAAGTGAGTTGCTGGGACGCTTGGAGACTGTGCTGCACTGCAGGACCCCCTCAAGGTGTGTGTGTTGGCCTGATGAAAGTCAAGATCCCTCACCAGAGTAAGGCAGCACATATGCTGCATGGCAGTGCCTACAGCGCGCCCGTAGCCCTGACGAGGAATGCAGGGGCAGCTGGACAGGCAGCCACAAAGTGCAGGCCCACCTGTAGGGACAGGTAGTGCACCCGGAGCCACTGGCAATTGCTCCGCAACAAGAGACATTCTGCCACCCCCCGGGCAGGCTCACAACAGCAACACAGGTGCACCTGCGTGATGATGCAGTGCTCTGGCAGCAGCAGGCTTTGCATTGCCACCAGAGGCCACCCGGGCCACTAAAAAGAGGCACGCAACAGCCCAAGTGTACCTCTGGGGCAAGTCAACACTGCGGCAGGAAGGCACACTCATTGCCCTGATTGTCAAGCTCACAGCGCCGCCGGCATATCCCCATGGCAAGGCAAACTTGCAGCAGCCACACCTCTACAATATCTACTGAATCTGTGTCAGACCCAAGAAGACGCAGTGCAGGTGCACCACAGGCCCACCTTCGCGGTGAGGCGATGCTCCTGTAGTGCGCCAGCTCCTCTATGAGGCGCTCCTGCTCAGCGTTGGCCTGCTTCTGCTGCAGCAGGCTGCCTTGGCTGCTCAGGCGCTCACGGTGCCCATCATTGGCCCCAGGGCTGCTGGAGGGCCA
Source organism: Asterochloris erici (assembly GCA_019693375.1). Taxonomy (NCBI): domain Eukaryota; kingdom Viridiplantae; phylum Chlorophyta; class Trebouxiophyceae; order Trebouxiales; family Trebouxiaceae; genus Asterochloris; species Asterochloris erici. Next base: position 14,410 of record JAAMXJ010000138.1, on the reverse strand, counting down.
CCTGAAGACATTGCTGGTGGGGTCCACATCTGCGCGCACACGGGTACGTGGACTGGCCAGCGCGCGCGGAGACAGCTGGTTGGCGCGTCGGTCCAGCTGCTGCTCCAATTTGCGGATCTCCGCGCGAGCCAGCCTCTGCACGGGATGGCAGGGGCACAGGTGAGGTGGACATGTGGATGCAGCAGGTTGGGGTGTGCTTTTGTGGCTGTATCAGCCAGGTGCTGCAGGGCAGGCAGAGGCATAGGTGAGGCAAAGACACAGGAGTACAGCAGACTTGGGGTGCAGCTTTGCGGCCAGGTGGCCGCTGTGGCTTCAGCACCTGCACGGGGCCCAGCCTCAGCGTGGCAGGCAGGGACACAGGTGAAGGGGTCTACATGCTCAGGCCCACCAGCTGTTTCGACCAGTCTCTGCAGCACATCAGCAGCAGTTGCAGCACCCAGCACTCTCAGTTGCCTCACAGGCCAGCCCCTGCAGGCTGGGCAATATCTTGGTGACCCACCCGAACAAAGGCCAGGCAGCCTGCATGTCTTCATGTGGGCCAAACTCTGCAGAGTAGGTAAGGGGGGGGGGCTGCAGATCAGAACTGCACTGGCAGCGCCTGCTGTCAGGTCTGGGCTGAGTCCAGGTAGGGCCTTTGCGTTTTTCAGGCCAGCTTGGCCTGCATTTAGGTCCCACACACCATTACAAGCTGCTGGATGCAGGCTGCAAGGGAATAGGAACCATGGCGTCTGCAGCTGCAGATCTCTTTCCTTGACATCAGATCGCCAGCTGGTGACAGCCCGGCCAGCCAGACGACTGCAGATGCCACAATCGCAACATGACTGAGTCTCCCCTCAGCCCACCGCTGCCCTGCCAAGGTGTGACCAGGCAGAAGCAAATTTGCAGCTGAAGTGCTCCTGCTGCAGACTGCTACACTGCTGCAGCACATACAAGAGGGAGGCAAGTACAATAAACTGCATGTGTACTTCATGGGTTCCTCTGCCTGCAGCTGCTGCCCCTGCGCATCTGACATCAAGCATGGCCATCAGATCATCTGCAGCCTTGCAGAATCCATCTGCAGGCTGCAGCACTGCCCGTCAAGCAGGTAAGTGTGACGTCGCGAGCCATGCAGGCAACTGCGCCTGTATGCCCTGCTGGCTGACCTTTGACAACGCAGATGCAGTCCTAGCAGCAGCTTGGCATGCTAAACCTGCAGGCTTTTGTGCTGCGCCTCCATGTCAGAGACTGGCGCATAGCCAGCAGAGCACACACACTGCCTCATCTGCTCATCCTGCATGCTGCTTAATTTGGAAAGGCAGGGGACATTCTCAGCAAGCACATGCTGTGTCTCACATGCTCCTCCTGTAGGCTGCTGAACTGACGCTGCAGACTGATGACATCCGCAGCCAGCCTCTCAGGGTCGCGCTGCTTCAGTAGGGAGTCCACATGTGCGCGGCGGCTGGTCTCTGTCAGCAGCGGCTGAGACCCCGGCAGCGCCAGGCGATCAAGATGCTCGCGCTTGCGGGCGCTCTTGCTCCTGAATAGCACAGGCAGGGCGCACATCAGCACATGATGGACAGGCAATCAGTTGAGTCCTTTGGACGGGTCTGGCCCTGCAGTGTAGCATACAGATATCAGAGCAGAGCCAGCATACAGTGCACAGGAAGCCAATGCAACCAACAGAAGGTCGAGCTTGCAGCCGCTTCTGGCGCTGCAGCGGCAGGGGTGGGAGCCCTCCCTTTTCCCTTCCCCTCAGCACTGCATAGCGTGCAGGGTGCAGCACTGCAATGGCAAAGGCAGGTAGCATTTGGAGCCGAATTAGCTTGTGAGCTAGTGCTTCAAGCCGTACGCTGGCAGTAATGTGCAGGGATCGATTTGTTGTCCCTTGGCTCTGCGCACAGCAACTTAGCTTAGGTTGAACAGACCAGCTGACCGTGTCGTGCATGCACTCAAAATGACAGCCTGTGATCATCACGCATTTCTCAGCCAACCTGAAGCTGTTTCGTGCTACCCTTACAGGGGAGAGAAGCGCATCGTGGCGCATTCATTATGCCACTGGCCCTGCAAAATAGTTATGCCAGCGGCAAGCATGGTGATCCCGTCTTCATCATTGCAGCAGGCTCACCCCTCCTCTGGCAGCGGCTCCAGCCCAGCATCGGGGGACCAGGCCTGCCTGGCACGCGGCCTCATCGTGCCATTGGCCACAGCACTTGGGAATGCGGCAGGAGACATCTTGCCAGGCAGCGGAAGCGCTATAGCGGAGGCATCGCTGTATTCAGAGGCATTGCTGCGCCCAGAGGCCTCAGACTGCACCGATCGCCGACCGCTGCGGCCAGCAGAGGCCGGGCGGGCTCCATTGGGCCTACACAAACAGCAGGACAGGGGTAGGTAGACTGACGGCTCAGAAGCTGTGCAGAGGTGAAGGTGGTCCCTCAGCTGCTACAACGGCAGACCAGGCAGGCACGATGCTGTTCACGGCCATCCTGCACAGGGCATGAGCCCAGAGGAGATGGTGTGCCAGCAGCCTGGCAGAGGCTTTGTGTGTTTTACATCAGACTCGCTGCTCAACATCTACGGCGTGTCAAACATCACTTAGCAGGGCACAGCAGATCTAGACTTTGGCATATGGCACAGCCAGGCTGACAACAGGGCAGCCTGTTAGGCAACAGCCAACTGACCTATGGGCTCCAATACGGTCCAGGGAGACGAGATCAGTCTGTAACAGCTGGGAAGGTTGAATCTTGTTGCCCAGGACCGGTGTGAATGGGGGCTGCAGAGAGACAAATAGTGGTCGATAGGCATGCATGGTTCAACTCCCCCCACTTCAACCCTAACATGTGCATGCCGCATCAGCAGGCAACATGTTATACCTGGCTGGCTGCATAGGCCTCAGCTCGTGTCATCAGCACCGGGAGGGGCGCCTGCAGCAGCCATGATGTTTCTGATGAGGGGCCATGCAGACCTGACGAAACATCACCTGATGCAGGCAATGCAGCATATGCTCTGCGGCACCATTGCCTGGCAGGCTGAAGCACATCAAAGCCGCTGCACCACTGCTTTTCCACCCCCAGGCTCACATCGTGCTGAGCATTTCGGTCTCTGAACAGCGACATGTCCACCACAGCTCAGCTGGCTATTGAACGGACAATGCGGGGTTGCAGTCGGGTGATTCACCGGGCTGCAACTGCCTGGATGATCATGGGTAGGAGCTCACAGCCATGCAGCGCATCAGCCAGATGCAGGGCCGCATCGGTGGCATGGCCATGAGGCCAACTTGCAGTGCCGCATGTGCTGATCATCAGGTTGGATAAACGAAAGAGCCAACCTGACAGCTCGGAACTCCCCATTGCGATCCAGCATGTTTGTGCCCCGCAGGAAGCTTGTGCTCGCTGACACTCAGCCTCTGCAGCACAGTGCCTGCCCCTGGGATGATGAGCTGGACTCTAGGCAGCCTCAACTCCAAAGACAGACTGGAGCCCCGCCAATGCAGGCAGCCCGCCTGGATCAGCCGTCTGATCTGCCTGCAGCCCAGCAGCAGCTCACACCTCCAGCTGTGGCCTCAAGCGCCACTGGCCAGGCACTGGCCCTCCTTGGCTTGGCCACTATCAGCCTGGAGGCATACCAGGAGGCCTTCAGCAGCCTGACCAGGGGGACTGGCAGCGTGCAGCCGGTCAGTATGAAGGAGAAGGCCCTGTACAAGATGAGTGATCTCAAGCAGGTCAGGCCCAAGGACGAGACTGCAGTACACAGCACATACTTGTGCTGCACTGAAGGCAGCAATTATCCCCTCACCTCTAATGTTCTGCCTGCAGGTGCTTGCTGTACATGGCTGCAGCACAGGCAGCAAGACAAAGCAGGTATGTTACTTGTGCTCTCGACGCCTGCGTACCGTAAGGCAGGATGCACCAATGAAAACTGATGCTTGCAGGAGCTGCTTGACAAGATGCAAGGCATGCAACTGTTTGATCCTGTGCTGGTGCCTCCAGAGGAGGTGAGCAGATATCTGCCGTCATCCCTCCCCCGACAGACACTGCTGCATGAGGTGCTCATGGCGGCCACAGGTCTGGATGGAGATGCTGATGCCCTCTGGCCTGCCCTGCGGTGTCAGCAGCCGCGTCACGGCAGCAGATCTCCACCAGCTGGGCTGGGCGAGTGCCACACCTGCGCTTGAGGCAGCACTCTCCAGCCAGGCCGCCTTCCTGCCAACGCTGCCAAAGTCTGGATGTCCGGCAGCGCAGGGGCCAGCAGAGGGAGCCGCCTCGCCACAAGGGCCTGCCCAGCTCAGGTGGTCTCAGGGGTGTGCTGCTGCTGGTGGCCAGCCGCAAGGTGCTAGCGCTGCCTCACTCAAGAAGCTGGCTTTGCCTGACCAGCCTCAGATCGGCCCAGACCAGCAGCACCCGGCCTGCCAGCTTTCAGGCTCTCATAGCGATGTCACAACGCCCTTCACAGAGAGGGCAAGCCAGCCACTGGCAGGCACAGACGCTGCACGCCTTAGCCAGGCAAGCCCTGCAGCATTCCACACAGAGTCTCAGGACAACAATAACCCCGATAGATGCTGTGAGCAGCACCCAGAGATGCCACAGTGGCTGCCAGAGGCGTGCAGCAGGCTGTCTCACAGATTGCGGGCAGCTGCAAGCAGCAGCAGCAGTATGGGGGCCTGCATTGGGCAGCAGGTGGCCTTTGTCCTGCTGGATGACGTCATCGCTGTGAGTTTGCTTAGTTGCGGCGTATGCCCTTGCTGCCAGATCTTGATTTGTTCGTCTGGGGCACCTGTGCCCTGCAGAGACGCGGGGTTGCATGCTGCCTCAGAATACCTGCAGCAGTAGCGCTCAGCCCAAGCACCAACCATGGCCACTAAGCATTGCTGTGGCAGATGTGCAGCAGCAGTACTTTGGCTACCGGATCAGCAGGTGCTGCCAGAAGCATTGTACTTCTTGACTGCTGCTGCAGGACAGCGACGGCGTCAGGGACGTCCTGAAAGCAGGCCTGCACGTGGGCAGGTGGGCGGGTGACTCTGTCACAACAAGGTAAGCATTCAAAGCTTTGTGGGACTGCATTAAAGGCCGTCAGATGTGCAGGGTGCGGGAAAACATTGGCGCAATGCATCAGAAGGACCTGTGTGAGGCGGGCTGCAGCCAGGACCACAGCTTCCACTATGTGCGGCTGGCTGTGAGCAGCGAGCGAGGCCCTGTCAGCAGACAGGTGCAGAGAAGGTCAAAGCTACTGGACCTGAGAGTGGATCTGGCAGAACGGCAAGTGCTGCTTGTGGTAGCAGATGCTGCTCAACCCGTCCTGAGTGCCTGCCTCATTACATTGCAGCTGCCGTTGCTGGTGTGCTCAGCATGCTGTCCTTGGCATCGGCAGGCAGCTCCTGCAGCTGCTGCAATGTAACTGGCTGCCATTGAGGTGTGAGGCTGCTCCAGTGTCCAAAAGTGCTTGCTCAAGAGTTGTCCCAGTGAGGCATCAGGCTGACTCAGTGGCCACAACTGTTTGATGAAGTGTTATGCCACTTAGGGATCAGGCAGCCCCAAACAGTATCCTCTGCATTCTATGTCCAGCTCAGCCTCACTCTCATTAGCATTGAGGCAGGCAGCGCCCACAGTTTCTGCTATGCCCCTCATGGGGCCACCAGCACCAGACTCATGACTGATGTACTCAGTGGTCCCGCTCACATGGCTGTCTGCCCATCCAGGTTGAGAGCTGCTTCATTTGATGAACTCTTTGTGCTGGACACGACTGCTCTTGAGGTGACGTGCTGCTTCGTGCTCCTATCTTGTGTTTGAATGACAGTTTCACAGCAATTGTGTGCTCAGGTCATGGATGACGCCATTGAGCCGCATTCACTGCAGGATGCCTGGCTGCTGCTGGAGCCTGTGCAGTCCAGTGGCCATTCGACATTACCAAAGGCACTCAAGCCTTCACCAGCTCAGGAGAAGCTTGCAGCCAGCAAGTCAGTCAGAAGAGGCAAGCAGTCTTGAGCTTGATGCGTCTGCAGCCATGCTGTCCACAGCACCATCCAGCCACTGCCTGTGTACAGCATCGCACTGAAAGGCTGACGCCCTTCTGCTGCTGATATCGGGGTGGCGCAGCATGGTTCAGAATAAGCCCCTGGCAGAGTGCACTCACAAGTCTCTGCAGTTGTACCTGTGCATGGCATGGCGCAGAAATGCTGCTGGGCATTGCACTTTCCATGCTGAGACCTTCAGGCACCACTCTCATGTATGGTACAGGACACCACACAGACAATTCTGCTGCTGCGGGGCCTGCCAAGAGGCGCAGCGACCAGCCCACCGAGCACAAACGCAGTCCAGCACTGAAGCGGGCAAAGCCAGCGGCTACGCCCCTCTCAGGCGAGAAACAAGGCAGCAACAAGAAGCTCAGAACACCGCCAGCAACAGCAGCAGAGGCGCCCACACAGGGCGCTGCCAAGCTGGCATCAGCACCAGAAGCAGCTGCATCACAGGGTGGCTGGAAGCCCAAGCGCAGTGCCCAGGATAAGAAGCCACCTGCAGCAGGCAAGGCTGCACAGGGAGTGACAGCAGTAGACGTCTCAGCCGCACAGGATGGCCCCACTCCCAGCCTGCCATCCAGGCGGCCCAGGCAGCAGGCAGGCGCCGCTGGCAGCACCGCCACTGCTCTGCCCACTGCTCAGCGGCCCGGGGCTGTCGTATGGACCAAGTTCGGCGCCTTTCTGTGGCCTGCGCAGCTGCTCAGCACAGAGGCAGGGAGCGGGGAGGGCGTGGTGCAGCTGTTTGGCATCCATACCAGGATCTCTGTGCTGCTATCAGGGCTGGAGGCATTCTCAGGCCAGCCCGACAAGTGTATGCGCCTCCACTCGGGGCTGGGCAGGCAGGTAAGCAGCAAATGGATGCTCGGCCTCGTGGACCTGCTGACTGTAGAATGCAGGTTGACAATGCCCGGCCCTTGTGACCCTCTCTCTGCAGTGCAGGCCATCATGGAGGCACTGCAGCACCTGGAACTGTAGTGCTGACCCTCCTCGCCGTGGGAGGCTGCTCATTGTTCTTACAGGTCATTCACGCATGCATTTTGTTGTAACATTAAACACCTAGCGGTCAATCCAAGAATACCTTGGAACACCAGGGCAGCAAATAGAGGGGACTGTGGGGTGCCAGGCCTGTCAGAGGCAACTTTGCAAAACGAGATGCCGTCTACATTGAAGGGGAGCAGTAACACAAGGTTATTATTGCTGATCACGGAAGCCGTGGAAACTTGCTGAAGTCTGGCACACGCTTCTCAAGGTATGCCTTCCGCCCCTGCAGCATCACAGCACCTTGCTCTGCACCTGTCTTAGTGGCAGTGAGCTGAGCTCATCGTGAGTCAATTTCAAGCCACCAACGGTCAGGCTGTTCACTTGTGACTGCTCAGCATTGGCCAAGTCGCCAGGCAATGTCAGCACAAACAGCAGCCACGATAGCAGGCAGTGTAGCTCCATGCAGCTGGGGAAGCTGCAGACCTGACAGGCGTGCATCGGAAGGCAGCACAGGCCGCATAGGCACAGCCGCCTTGCAAGGCTGACCTCATTGCCTTCCTCTGACTGGTAGAACAGGCTGGTGGCACAGCCGCCCATCTCCTGAATGCCCGCCTGCCCATCCTCTGCAGCGTTCATGGCAGCCTTCAGGAAGCGCAGCGCTGTGGGGCTGTTGCGCAGGATCTCGCGGCACCTGCAGCAGGGGGGCCAGCCTGCACTGTGCTGCCTCCCTCAAGCGCCAGACTGGCAGAAGCCCTGAACCCTTGCTGCATTGCCTGATCACCATGTTGAGCGTGATGCACACCCAATCTTTGGCAGCAAGCAGCAGGTGCTATTGCAGCACGGCTGCTGTTGCACACTCTGTCAGCCTCCCAGGCCTGCCACTCGTGTCAAGACATCAGGTGTCAGTTGTCCTGTGGAGCTCACCAGACCAGGGTCTCCTCCTCCAGCTTATCCAGGGGCACCACTGTGTTGACCAGGCCCATCTGCATGGCCTGCTCGGCATCATACAGCCTGGCCAAAAACCACATCTCTCGCGCCCTCTTCTGCCCTGCAGACGCAGATGCAGAGGCAACTCAGGTGATAAGCATCATTGCCTGCACACCCCAGCAGCAGTTGCAGATGGCCTGAACGCCCCACCAGCTGGCTGGAGCATGGCAACAACAACAGAAGCCTGTCCCTACAGCGGCAGGACGTCAATGCACCCCAGGGGCAGCACAAGCCCTGCACCACCTAGCATACCAGAAGGCCTGTACATCTGTGCAGCAGCTGCTGTACTGCAGCCCAGCAATGGCAGACGGCATGGGCATCCTAGCAGCAGCCCATGAGCGTGGAACATGAACAGAACGCTGGGCTCTTACCGATGAGGCGTACCATCTGGGTGGAGCCATATCCAGCATCAAAGCTGCCCACCTTAGGGCCGGTCTGCCCAAAGATGGCATTGTCAGCAGCAATCTGCACAGCAGGCAGATGGGCATATCAGCAGTCCTGCCCATGGCAGCCAATCAGCCTCAGACTGTGAAGAGGCGCTTCGTTTCAGCAGATCGGCCAGGTGACACAAAACGCTGGGTGGGCAATGTCCACAGGGGGTTGCGCTCTGCTGCTGCAATGCACACTGCTGCTCTGTGCAGTCCACTACCAGACAGCCTGGTGGAGTCAACTGCCAAACGATCTGAAGCAAGGTAGGCAGTGGGCTGGTGCCCTGGTGTTGTAAAGCTCGGTGCTGGTGGTGACAGTGCTGTGCTCACAGTGATGTCGGCCACCATGTGCAGAATGTGGCCGCCGCCCACCGCATAGCCAGCCACCATGGCAATTACGGGTTTGGGCAGGCGCCTCATTTGCATCTGCAGGCAGCCAGGGCAGGCAGCGTCAGTTGCGCAGTGTGCACCTTGTGGACTAACTGCTGGGCCAGACAAGGCCTCCAAGGGCAGCAGGGCATCTGTTGCCGACTTCGCATGTAGCAACACCACGCATGCCCCTGTGGTGACTGCCTGCCAAAAATCGCTGCTGTGACAGGAGGCAAAAACTCCCGTCAGGCCATGCAAGTCCAGCAAAGGCGCTTGCCCACCTGCACATCCAGTATGCCCAGCCTTGGAACCCCATCAGCTCCAACGTAACCTCCCTGGCCACGCACGCTCTGGTCTCCCCCGCTGCAGAAGGCTGCAGTGCCCTTGCCTGCAGTGCTGAGTAGGCACAGTGGGCATGATGCGCAGATGCCTTTCTTTTGCATGCAGTCACATCTGAAGCACTGTGCAGCCACATGCGCCAGGCACCACTTGCAGGCACACGGGTCCATCCCTACCTGTCAGGATGACAACACCAATCTTGGGGTCGTTCCTGGCATCTGTGAAGCACAGCGACATCTCATAGGCTGCAGGGCACACAGCAGCGCGTCAGCGCGCCTGCCTGCAGTCTGGTGTTCCCAGTGTGGGGGGGACAAGCAGGCAGGGCAGCTCACTTGTGAGGGGCGTGAAGGCATTGTGTTTCCGGGGGCGGTTGATCGTGATCTGCAGGGGCACCCAGCAGATGCTTACTGGAGCAGGCAAAGCGCAGCCAATCCAAGCCTGCACACAATTCTGGAGTCTGTGCCCATCAACGTCACTCAGCATCAGCTGGACACCGTCGATACAATGTATAAAGGAAGCTCCACAAGCTTTGGCAGACCAGCTGCACAGATGTCTCAGAGTCCCTGCCTCTGCGGCAGCCGCTTGCGCTGGCATCCCAGGTCAACCTGCCCACCATTTGCTGCCTGCCAGTGCAGACAACAGCTTGGGCCCTGCCCAGGCTGACCTTGGCAATCCCCTCAGCCTTGTGGTACTCAAGGTCCTCCAGTTTCTCTCCCTGAACGCTCGGAACCGCCTCCCATTGCGCTGGCTTTCGAGACACCTCCCCATGTACTCTGGCGTACGAGTTGGGCTTGCCAGATATTGACTTGTAACTGCTAGAGGCCTGCTGAGCGTGTGCGGCACAGCAGTTATGGGCCAGCTGACTGTGATCACCACAACAGCCCTGATCACTGGGCAGAAGGTGCCCAGCAATCACTTTCACACGCCTTTCCACACTGGGCCGCATGGTACCGGCCCGGAATGATGTTTTAGGCAGAGGCTAGGTCATCATGCAAAAAAGGCTTCTGTGGCAGCAACATTCCTTTGCAATGCCTTCTATATATTTTGAGATCAGCCATTGCACAACAGCCGTTTGAGCTATCTGTACCTTGAGGAGCACACTGGCCAAATGCAGAGCTTCATTCATGTTCCCGCCGGCAGCCACTTTCCTCTGCACAATCTGCCATACGGCATTTTCACCAACAAGTCATTGGCGGGGCAGCATCACATTGGTGTCGCCATTGGGGAGCATGTTCTTGACCTGGCGGTGCTAAGCAGAGCAGGTCTGCTGCAGGGACCATGCCTGCAGGGCACAGACTGCTTCGAGCAGGCAAGCTCCTTGCCCCTCACGCACCTTAGGTTGGGTGGGCGATCCACCAATGGTCGCCTCTGCCCTGCAGCCCACCCTCAACAGCTTCATGGGCATAGGCAAGGCAGCATGGCAGGAGACAAGAACCACCATCATGCGGCTGCTGAGCAGCAGTGAGGGGCAGCTTCGCGATGATGCCCAGCTGCGTCAGGAGGCTTTGCTTCCTCAGGTATCAGCTCAACAGCGAAGGAATGGCTGACAGCGAGCAAGTGGCTGGATTGCATTTGCATCCTGCAGCTTTTACAGCATGATCCATTGGCTGCCGGGCACTGAGGCCGTACCATGTGAGGAGCTTGATGAACAGGCCACTGGGCACCTGTGAAGTGCTTTGACCGCAGCAGTGGCGTGCATCTGAAGATGCAGTGCACCGGGCTGCAGGGCAAAAGTGCCTAGCAATCTTCTGCCCCACTCTGCAGGCTGATGTGCAGATGCAGCTCCCCGCGCACATTGGGGACTACACAGACTTCTACGCCTCCAAGGAGCATGCCAGCCATGTGGGGGAGATGTTCAGAGGCAGGGGCAATGAGCTGCAGCCCAACTGGTGCGCAGCCATTACGCATCCTTGTGGAGACGAAAGCAGGGACCAGCAAAGCATCAAGCTCCTCTCGGAGCCTTGCCTGCTGGATGTGCGCCGTTCAAAGGCGGCTCTCAGCCCCAGCATCAGCAGCCTGACCCTGACCCTGAGACTGTCTGCTGCAGGCTGCACCTACCTGTCGGCTACAGCGGCAGGAGTTCGTCCATTGTGGTGTCCGGCACGCCTGTGCGGCGGCCATGGTGAGTCTCACATGCCACAGCAGACCTGCTCAGACAATGCCCAGGGCTGCCCATGCACAGATCAGTCCACACATGTCTGAAGTCTGTGTCAGCCACCCTCCTTGGTGCAGCCAGACTGTGTCTGGAGGTGCATGACTCTCTGTCGGAGACAGCACATCTGCTTGTATGCGTCAGGCACCACAATCTGGCTCCCCTGCACTCTGCAGGGGTCAGCTGGCGCCCAAGCCTGGCAGCAGCGGCCCCTGTTTTCAGCCATCTCAAGTCCTGGACTTTGAGCTTGAAATGGTGAGACTTCTGTGCATCGTGAGCAGCTGTTGCGCGGCTGCGCTGTCCCGCATGAGTTGCACGTCCACAGCTGGCTGGGAACTCCCTGCCTGTGCAGGCAGCATTTGTGGGACCAGGGAACCCCTTGGGTGGCCCCATCGGTATCAGTCAAGCGGCTGACCACATCTTTGGCTTTGTGCTGATGAATGACTGGAGCGCCAGGGACATCCAGAAGTGGGAGTATGTGCCTCTCGGTCCCTTCAACGGCAAGAACTGGGTCAGCTCCGGTGCTTGCTGCCAGGCCTCAGCGTGTCAAACGTCGACTGCAATGGTTGAACAGCAGAGGCTCCTGTGTGTTGGCCACGTACGAAGCGTGGTCTGCACTGTCAGCCTTGGCAGCCAAGACAGAGCAGCCTGGCAGATCAGACATCTGCTGCATTGCACACCCTCCCATCATGCAGCACGCACCTCTCTGCCTGGCTTGAGCCTGCAGCCGCAGCTTGATGCATGATGGGCAATGCCAGTCAGCATACAGCAGCCTGAGCCACATTCCACAATCGTGATCTGCAAAACGCCTACTTGCTTTGGGTGCAGGCCACCACCATCAGCCCCTGGGTGGTGACGCCAGCAGCATTAGAGCCCTTCAAGTGCTGTGCTCCTGAGCAGCAGCCTGCCCCGCTGCCCCACTTGCAAGAGCATGCCAGGCACAGCTATGACATCAACCTGGCAGCAGAGGTGCTGCCCCAAGGGGCCAGCCAGGCTAGCACAGTCACACGCACCAACCTCAAGCATCTGTGAGATCTGTACGCACACAGGCCTCCCGCCCTGCTGAGGGCTTCGTACTGCTCTGCATTGCACAGCAGCATCTGCCTGCCGGCCACAAGTGACACGCTGCTGCAGTTACTGGACAGTAGAGCAGATGATTGCACACCACACAGCAGGGGGCTGCAATCTGAGGCCAGGGGACCTGCTGGGCACGGGCACCATCTCGACCCAGGTACTTGCCCTGCTTGCCAGTGGTCGGCAATTCAAGTCCCTGTGCTAAGGCGCTTGTTTGGGCCATTCCAGCCCGCCCTTATAACCTCTCAACCTGATGCTATGCAATTGTAGGCTAAAGATGGCATGGGCAGCCTGTTGGAGCTCACATGGAATGGTCGGGACGTTCTCAGCCTCTCGGGTGGAGTGCAGCGTACATTCCTTGAAGATGGGGATGCAGTGACGTTCAGGGGCATCTGTGAAGACGCAGATGGTCGCAGACTGGGGTTCGGAGAATGCACAGGGAGGGTGCTGCCAGCAATCAACTTATGAAATTCAACTTTCAAAAAGCTAGACTAACACACTGTACAGCTGTTTGTGGACTGCCCTGCAGACTTTTGCTGATGTGCCCTCTCAACATGGGCGATGAGCCCTTCAACGTCTGCAAAAGTGTTCTGACACTGAGGACACCTCTCTCTGCCACCCTGCAGCCATGTAAGTCAGCTTTGTGCGTCGCCAGAAACAGTGGCCCCCGCTGGGTGTACAGTTCCTGCATGAAGGCGGCTGAGCCACACATGCAGATCTGGCTTGCCTTATTTGAAGCCTGCATAGACACAGCTGCTGCTCGTATGTTGGTTGGCTGGCTTGGCTGCTGCCGCTGTCCAAGACCCAGGCGCAGCTTCTGCATGCGAGATGTTGGTGTGGCGCGGCTCTGTGCCCCACGGCAAGCATGGTCAGACTGGAAACGATGTTGCAGGCAGACAGCCGTCCTGCGTGGCAAAGATGGCATGCATCCTTCTGATGTTTGCTTCTGCTCGCTCACACTGTCCTGGCTGTAAGTGGCAAGCTCAATCCAACAATGGCCAGGGCTTACTTGCAGTCCTTGCAGACATATGTGTTGATGGTGCTGAGCTTGTTTCTGCACCCATTCACTGGACACCTGGCCTTATTGTGCACCTGCAGCAGTCAGGCAAGCAGGTGAACCGTAGGAGCCGACTCACCACTGCCTTCACGTGAGCAGCAAATCCTAGACTCACAACAAATACAGCCTGGGAGCCTTGCAGAGAATAACAGGACAGCGCTTGCCTTTCTGTAATTTGCCTCATCGCAGGCACCGCTCCGCTGATGCCGCTCCCACACTATGTTGGCGTCATCGCCAGACTTCAGCTTGATGGCCTTGGCACACAGAGGGCAGACCACTGTGTCCTCTGCGGGAGCTGTGTTGGGACACCTGTGAGCTGCCTGTGTCCTGCACAGCACTGGCCACTGCTAAGCTGATGCCGGGCAGCACCTTCCTTGGTAGTGGAGGTTGATAAGGGCCAGTACATACCTGTGCTCTGTGCAGAACATGCTGCCACATGAGCTGCAGGAGAATGGCAGGAAGTCCAGCTGATTGCACCCCACAAAATCACAGTGAGTTCCAATGCCAAGCAGGTCGGGGCTCTGGGGCTGGTCTCCCATGCTGAGGTGTCTGCTGCTCCCAGCAACCCGTGACACTCAGAGATGAATTTTCCTTTGACTCCTGGTTTGATAAGCTATTCAAATCTCAAACAGCTGCAACTAGCATCACAAGGGATTGGACAACCGAATTCGGAATGACGAGAGCAGCTCGAGCTATGCTAATATAAATTCACGTGTTTGATTAGATACAATATAATACTAGTCGTTAGGCGTGCTAAAGCATTTTTCACATTAACATATAANNNNATCTTGGCTTCATGCTAAAGCCTCTTTGTACACGAAATTTCTGGTGTAGACACCCTGCTTGCCAAGGTGGGATCCCTTCTTGGCCAGAATCACAATACTGTCCTCTGAGCTGATCCTGGACAAAGCAACATACAGCCGTCCATGACTGAACAGGTCATTAGGCAAGTAAAGCCCCACTTTGCGCAGGGTCGGTCCCTGCGACTTGTTCACTGTCATGGCAAACGCAAGCCTGAGGGGCAGCTGCCTACG